>CAUYRT010068439.1:0-40696 GCA_963574885.1 Lepilemur ruficaudatus
CCACCAATCCTAAAACCAAAACCATCTCTTCTTTGACCCCACAGCCGCTCATTCAACAAAAAAATTTTACTGCAATGATCTTGAGCGCCGACTCCAAGCTCAGGGCCGCGTGGCCAGGAGTAGGCCTGGCTCTCCAGGGCAGCCTGGCTCTCCCGCCTCTCCCGCCGTGGCCCTCTGCAGGGGTCACAGGCTCTTCCAGGGCTCCCTGCTCCTGCCCCTTCTTCACAGCACTCTCCTGGCCTCCACCACCCCTCCTGCCACAGCGCCGCTGCCTTCCCTGCACCCACAGTTCCACTCGGGTCTGCCTGTCTCACCGCAGCACTGCCCTTCAGTCCTGTCGCTGTACCACAGAGAGTCAAGTGCTACCCAAACGCTGATGACACTCAAGTCAGCCTCCAGGAGAGAGCTCCTGCCAAACTCCACACCAAATGCTTGCTGACGTCCTCTCCCAAGAGGCTACGGCCACCAAAACTCAACACCAACTGAATACCTGCCCACACCCCCAACCCCACCACCCCTCATCTGCACACCACGGTAGGCAGCACGTGGCCCCGGGCCGCCAGCCCCCTGCGCAGGGGCCCATGCGTCAGCCTCACCTCCCCCAACCCGTGCGGCTACCTGAACTAGTGCAGCAGCTTCGCTGGCCTGCTACCACCTACGGGCTGGAGCCCAGCTGCTCCGGCCTGGCCCCCAAGGCCCTCCACGACCAGAGTCCCTCTTCCTCTAGGCCTCATCTCGCCAGGGGCTCCAATCACTCCGGATGCCAGAAGGGACGTCACCATCTCACCCTGCCAGCCTGCCTGAGTGTTTTCCCCTCAAACTGATGTGCCCTTTCCCAGGAAGTCCCCTCCCCCAAACACCCCGTCTAGGGACACTTACTGCTGTTCCTCCAACACTCGGCCCAAACATCACCGCCTCTGAGAAGCCGGCCCCAAGCTCCTGCCCGCGACACTCCCGTGAGAGGCAGCGCCACAGTATCACAGCGCCCACTGCCCTGAACTGGCAGCTGCACATGCAAGTCTGTCACTCCACTAACCCAGAGTCCCGAAGGGACCCCGCTCTGTCCCTTTGTCC
This sequence comes from Lepilemur ruficaudatus, assembly GCA_963574885.1. NCBI lineage: Eukaryota > Metazoa > Chordata > Mammalia > Primates > Lepilemuridae > Lepilemur > Lepilemur ruficaudatus. The sequence goes on from CAUYRT010068439.1 coordinate 1,075, forward strand.
CCGTAAGTCCAGGCTCCGGTGCCCTCATACCCATGGCCAGCCTCAGTGACCAACTGAATGAATGTAACCCAGCGTGGTGGACTTGATGGAATAGAAAGTGTCTGCCAGGGACTGGACACGACAGCACAAGTCAGCAGGGAAACCCCCAATCCTAGGCCAGGCCCTAGGGGCTGGTGACAGGCTGCAGAGCGACCAGCCCCCCAAGACCTCCCACAGGCCAGGGTGGCCTGCGATTAACTCTGCAGTGCCCTGATGGCCTCTAGAGCTCAGGGGGACAGGGACACTGGGGAGAGCCGGGAAGTTCAGGCAGTGGCCTCCCCCCGTGCTGTGCTATAACCTTGCTTTCTGGGGTCTGAGCAGAATGGAGGTTGGAGGACTGAGGGAGATGCTTTGCTTATCAGCCAAACACCTTATCCAGAAGGCACCACCCGGAATGCCTGGGAAGACCTCGGTGTTGCCCTTCTGCCAGGGAGCCTGAGTGCTGGCCAAGGTGAGGGACAGGTTCAACAGAGGCATTCCTAGCAGAAAGAAGCACCCCCACCCACTGCACAGCCAGATGCCGCCCGCTGTCTGGAGACAGGCCTGACTGGGGCTCCTGCTCAAGCAGGAAGGGGCCAGAGCCAGGAACACCCGAGAAGGCAGGGAGGGAGGGGGGAGACGCAGGTGCCATTAGCAACCTCTTCTATTTGAATGTGGGCCAACTAGGGTTAGGAGTAATGGACTTAACCTGACCTTGGTCTTTACACGATCTGGAGAAATGTAAACACGGAAACACACGCCAACACTGAAGAAAAGCAAGCAGGTGCGGGGACTCCAACCACTCCGGGCAAAGTGTCACAGTCCAGCCAGGAGCCCCAGTGGCAGCCCCCTCCTGCTCCTCCCCTCCCTCCCCCAGGGCCAGTCTGCCTCCTCGTTCCTGACCAGCAAAACCTGGGTCTTAGGTCACAAAAACTGGAAGCGGCTCAGAGCTCGGCAGTCCCAAACTTTCGCAGAGGAGGAAACTGAGGCCCGAGGAGGGAAAGGGACTTGGCACGGATCACACGGCCGCCAGACTCCCAGGAAAAGCGCTTTGTACTGATGAAGCGCTCAACCCTGGAAACACCTGCCTTAGTCTTGCCCTCTCTCACCTCCACCCCTTCCCCTGCACCCCCAAAACAGAGGCTGCATTTTAAGCGAAAAAAAGCAAGGTGCTAAGTGAGCAAAAGAATATAATGGAACTTGAAGTGCAGACAAGCAGCCTCAGGGGACAGCCAGATACCACACTGCTCTGTGCCCTGTGCTCTGTCCTGGCTCCTGGCTCCGAGAGCAGAGGGAAGGGCTGGAGGAAGCCTGCTCACTAGAAGCCATGGAGGGGCCCCTGGGCCGCTGGGCCCAGCTGTTCTCTGAAGCCTACTGAGGGGTGAGTCGGCATCTTACAACCACTTGCCCACAGCAACAGGGACACAAAAGAGGAGCAGGTCTGAGATCTCTCCCTGCTGGGCCCACGTGCCACCCCCCTACCCTGCCAGCAATATTAGCACCACCAACCCCGCACAGGCCAAGGTGGGGGACGCAGAGACAGGCCTCTGGTGCCCCCTGCTGTCTGGCACTCCCGTCCCACAGCCTGAAAGATGGCACCAGGACTGGCGGGAGACCCAGGGACTGTCACCAGCTAGTAGCAGCCCCTCTTTCTACTTTCCAAAAGGACCCAGGAAAAATGTGATGCTAAAGATCAGAACACACAAGAGTCCGTCACAGTAACAGGCAATCCCCAACTGGCCCGTAACAACTGCGGTTGCTATCACTGGATGGGCTCCGTGTCCACCACGCATGGCCTAGCCGTGTCGCTCCATGTTCCCTCTCTCCAGGGTCCAGCTGAGGGAGCCACCACCACCATCTGGAAGGTTGGCGGCTACAGTGACCAAGGACAAGAGGCTGAGGGCCTCACGTGGACGCTTAAGCCTCATCGGCCAGATCTACCACGTGCCCCGCCCCCCACCTGAGCAAAAGGGGCGGGATGTGCAAGGGCCACCACCACGTGCCTGGGAGTCGGGAGCGGGGGTCCTGGGAGAGCATGCTCATGATCACTGACGCCTGCCCTTCAGGTCTCCAAGCACCCGGCTCGTTCCTTCTCCTGCAAGCACATACGCTCGTCCCTCCCCCAGGAGCGCAGCCCCAAGCCCCAGCGACAGCATCACTCCCGGGTGTACGATCTCAGGGCGGCATGTTGGGGTCTGCCCTGAGCAGTGAGGTGCGGTAATCCCTATTTCACGCACAGATGTGGCACCTCTTGATCCAGAGACCCACAACCTAAGAATTCCAACTATCTGCTTCCCACTAAAATTCAATATTCAGTGGTACAACCAGGGAAAGAAAATAGCAGTAAGCACACCCAGCGGGAAAGCAGAAAAGTGGGAAATACTCCCCAGCAGACATTGCTCCCCTGCAAGCCCACCGGCAGACTTTAGGGGTCCCTGCTCTAGGAGTGGGGCTTGTCCTAGATCAGGCAGCTCTGGCCACTCCCCTTGGGGACCTCTCCTTCCCACGGGCTGTGCCTGCGCTCCCAGCTCCCCACCGCCTGCCTGGCTTCCTGAGCTTCTCCTTACTCAGCACCTTGGAGTGTGGCTCTACAATGGCCATCTCACTCCTCAGTGTCCTGAACCTCTGAGTGACGCCAGCTTAGGGTCCCGGTCCAAATTCCAGAAACAGAGAGAGAGACCATCAACTGGCGCAGTTAACTATCAGGACACCACCCAGCCGCAGGTCTGTCCGGCTTACGAACAGGCCTTCTTGAAACAGTGAAGCTGCAGAGACCCCGTGCTGCCTGCGCGTCCTGGGCTGCAGGGAAGGACGCATGGGCAAGGCAATGAGCGATTGTTTTCTGTGCGACAAAGAGCTTGCAGCTGCCCTTGAACGGACTCCGAAGAAAATACACAACTTGGGATGAAGAGGTGAGGCTCGGCCATCCCCATCTCAGACTACTAATTGCTTTCTTTACTCCCCTGACTCTCAGTTTCCTCATCTGTAAAGTGGGAACGATAATCTCTGTCCCTGGCCCGCGCCTTTGCTCACCCCTCTGGGCCCTGCTCACACCGTGCAAAGGAGTCCCGGGTCCCAGGCGTGGCTGCACCACAGTGCAGGCGACTGTTGCCTGCCCCTCCCAGGAATTCTTGCATCTGTGTAGAGAACTCCTGGAAACAACAAAACCAAGGGGACACATCTGTCACAGTGAAACGTAAGGCAGTGAGAGATCAAAAGGGAAAACATTTTGGGAGGAGAGAGGGGAGAGGGCAGGGCACCCGAGGTCTACCTAGAAGAGAATTCTAATCTCTGGTGCTGGCTCCGTTTCCTCCTCTCGGGGAGGAATGAGTCAAGGCCTATCTTGAATGACAACTCTTGTTACCAGAATGCTCGGGCCATTTTTACTGAAAAACTTTCATTTGCGGGCTGTGTGGGGGCCGTGCTGGGAGGTACGCACCACCTGCCTCCCTCCCCACGATTCAGGCCCAGCCCTGGCGACGGCAAAACCATCACAGCCCACGCTTCTCAACCCCGGGGAATGAAAGTGCTGGCTTAGGTCTTTTTGTGTTTGTTTTCTTGATTTTTTGTGGGTTTTTTTTTTTTTTTTTGCTTGAAAAACTCTAACTTTCCTTCTACCCACTCCCCCCTCTAGCTGCTAGTCCTCGATGATCTAAGACCTGCATGTGACTTACCTCATCATGTTCCCGCAGCAGCAGTCACATCTCAGGAGGGAGGTGGCACCGTCCGAGTGTCTTCGTGCTCAGAAGCCCCAGCACGAGTTTTGGTGACCATTTTCCCACATGACATGGTGGCATTTCCCACATGACAGCGCTGACTCCACCCACTGCCCACCTGGCCTTTCCCCACACTGCTGCCCTCTGTCCCCGAGGACCCTCCCCCTGAGTTCCTCGAGGGTCTCATCACAGTCAGTCTGTGGGCACTAAGAGGGCCATCCCCCTGGTCCCCCACCCGCCCTCACTCCCTAACCCAAATCCAGCTTCCTTACCCTCTGTGCTTTGGGACTAGCTGCTTAGACTAGTTGCCAACCAGTCCCACTGCCACAAGAAAAGATTAGAGAAAGCAGAATTCCCCAACTCTAGAAAATTCCTTTCCCCCATCTCCTTTAGGACATATTCAAAACAAAAAAAATACAGTGAATGTTGGTGTAGTAGTTTACAATCTAAAAGCATGGCCACATTTATTATTTCATGTGAAGCTACTGATAGCCCCTAAAGGGTAGTTATTCTTACCACTTCTATTTCACTGAGGCAGGAACTGAGACTCAGAGGAGTTAAGCAACTTACTAAAGGTCACACAGCTAGAAAAAAAGAATCTGTATTAAAATCCAGGTATCCAGACCGCATGCCCTGTCTACTTTATCAGATGGTGTCTCTCCGCCCCCTCTGGCTGACGGCTACAATTCCCCAGGGGAGCACCTTTGATGCCAGAGTCAGCAAGAATAGACTTAAGGTGTAAGCCTCCCTCACTTCCCCGGGACAGGGGGACAGAGGGTCACAGAGCATCCACGCAATGCATTGCATTGGATCTCAGTGAACTGTAAGAAGAGAAGAGAAATCATGATTTTAAAGGTTGTTCACGTATGCACCTCTCCCGGGTCCTGGGTGTCTTTGGAGCAGCTGGGCTGGTTCTAATTTGCAAGTCCGGGCTGGGTGGTGCCCTGTCCTCTCGCAGTGCCAGACCAGGGCTTCCCAGGGCCAATGTCTGCAGGTGTCTCCTCCTAGCACTGCTTTCCTGGTTTGCCACAGATGTAGCCCAGGATCAGAAGCTAGTTGCACCCTCCTCTGTACCTCAGTTTCTCTTTCTGTAAAATGGGTATAATCTCAACTTTCATGTCGCCATTCTCCAGTAGCAGTGAGGGGAGGATGAGAGGGCATGAGCCTGTGTTCCCCACAGGACATTGGTCCCTTTATAGCAGGAATATTTGAATAAAAAATAAGACTGAGAGTGGCCTCCATGCTTCCTAAGGACTCCAGAGGAGAAACTGATTCTCTGGCCACATTCTGGGCAGTTGAATTTTCTACATAACTAGAAGCCCCTTTGATTTCAGCTCTTGCGGCTACAAACCCTTCTCCCATTCCAAGAAGAGGGTCTCTGGGACCCGCCTGGAGATGGCCTTGCAGCTGCAGATCCTGCCAGGCCGCAGGGCCACCCCGCCTGGGGCTGAGGCTGGACAAGGGTGGCCGTGGCCTGAAGCCTGCACAGCCCAGGAGTGGCATTTGCAGATCAGTCCCTGGGAGTCATTTGGTTTAGCTCCTTTGGTTCTTTCTCAAAGGAGTCAAGTTGGTAATAATCCTATAAGTCGTTTTATCGTGGCCATAGGAAGGTGCGCTGGAATAAAGTGTATGTAAACAGCTGCTATGAGCCCTGTGGATAAATACTCCCGGTCACCATGGCCCAGTACTTCTGTCACTTTTGATACAAAGCTCTCGAAGACTTGGTTTCCCCATCCATAAAGTGAAAGAGTTGCATTTTATTGTTTTAAGGTCCCTTCTAGAGCGAATACTTGTTGGAATAAGGAATCAAACAACAGATCTTTCAAGACATAGAGGGAAGAGACCCTCCAGGTTACGTGGGGGTGGACGGTGAGGCCTGGTTGAATCTCCTTTGTCTCTGTGTCCCACACGCCTGACTTCCGCTTGGGAGCCCCTAACCTGTAGCCTGCTCTGACAGCTACTCACGGGGACACCGGCTCCCACAGCACCTGGGCCCCTCCCCGTAGCTGCCGCCTTCGGTGCTGTCAGCCCCCAGGGACACGTGAGCCTCCTGAGGGAGCACAGCTCCGGCTGTGCTAGTCAGGGTTCTCCAGAGAAACAGAACCAGTGGGCAACAGCACACACACACACACTCTGACATGTATGTACACCTGTAGCATGTGCGTCTATACACAGAGAGAGTCAGCGAGATTTATTTGAAGGAATCAGTTGGCACAGCTGTGGAGCTGGCAAGTGTGAAGTCCGTGGGGCAGGCTGGCAGACTAAAACTTTAGATGGGAGTTAATGCTGGCGGTTGTAGTCTTGAGTTCAAATTCCACGGGGCAGCAGGCTGGGAACCCAAGCAGGGTTTCTACATTGCAGTCTTGAGGAGAAATTCCTCTTTTGGGCGGAACCCTCAATCTTTGCTCTTAAGGCCTTCAACTGATTGGCTGAGGCCCACCCACATTCTGGAGGATAACCTGCTTTACTGACTTAAGTGCTAAACTCACCTAAAAAATACCTCCGCCACAATGTTAGATGGGTGTTGGACAAAAGGACCAGTGGCCATAGCCTATGTGAGTTGACGTGTGAAATTAACCATCACACTCCTTCTCATTTGTCTTTGTGTGCCCACCTGGCACTTAGGAGGGGACTGTCTGGCCCACAGGAGTGGTCAATTTTGAGAGGATACATAACGTGAAGTCTTAAGTGTGCCCTGGCATGTCTTGATTTCTCTCCTCTCTTCGTACCTTCCCATTTTTAATAACCCAGGGTTTCTGGGCCCATAGACTCAGCCTCACTCAGCGCCATACCATGTTCCATCCTTGACTGGGTCCAGAGGGGCTTGCAGAAAGAGGATGGCCTTGGAGGTGTAGGGGCCAAGCAAAGCTTCCCCTCCGCCCTCTGAAGACTCCCGGAAAGTGACCTTACACCAGAAAGAAGCATGGGAGCAAAGGCATATGAAAGGCTCAGCACACGTGAGCACAGGAGACCAGGAGCGTGATTCCCCGGCACCCCCATGAAGGCCAGAGTCTTACGTACCCTTCTTCATCAGAGAAGGGGAGCTGGAGGAAAGATGGCCATTTTTAGGGGCAATAAATGATTTTTAGGGGGAAGGAATGGGCCCAGTGCTCAGACAATGATTGGTAAATAATTCCCTTTGAGAACTGACAATAATTTGGGACAACGTTCGTATGAGCTGTAGGCGTAGTATTTAATTTTCAGTCTCTTCCTCTGTTATATGAGTTTTAATCTTCTCTGCTTAACGAAATTTCAGAGGAAGGGGGTCCAAGGCAGTTTCGTTGCTCTCTGGCAGGTGGGGTTTCTAGGTAGATAAGGGAACTTCAGAGGCCAGCCTCCTCCTGTGCTTCGAGAGAGACGGAGGATGGAGGAGGTCAGATTGACCTTGAGGCTGCCTCTTCAGTACAGCCCGTGGCAAGGCGCCATACCTGGGTGTCATTTTCTGAGCCCGGACAGAGGCGATGAGCCTGGGCTCGAGTCCAGGCTCCACCGGCAGCAGCAGGGAGTTGAGTCCCCGGGCGCATGCTTGCTCCTCCGCGCCACGTGGCGGGACTCCGTGAGGCTGGGCAGGACGAGGCATATGCTGTGCCCAGCGCGGTGCCTACCGCAGAGGAGGCCTCCCGTCATCTCAGTAATGATCATTTTATTGCTTTTTTCCACACAATTAAAACTCACTAATTCAGACCTATCAAAGAGGGCAGTCAATGGCTGGAAAGTCCACATTAAAAAATAATCTTAAAATAATGTGGTTTTATTACTTTAAAATATATTACTCAATCCAGGCTAATAAAGTTGCACAGCGAGCCCCGGGGGATTTACATTAATGAACAAATAAGAACAATCTGAGGTTAGCCTATCAATTATTGGTGTGGAAAGGGTGTCTCAGAAAGTACTCACAAATGCCTCCCACCGCGCGTCGTCCTCTGTGGATTAACTGTTTCCCCCGCAGTCGCGGCGATGAGGTCTGTCCGTTGGACAGCTCCCGCCACCCGCAGGGCTGCAGGAAGCGCAGTGCAGGCCTGCGCAGAGTTTTACTGGTGGGGACCTGGAGCGAGACATTTCATTAAGTCAGGTCAAGACCTTTACCCTGAGTTCCTTCCTTTCCACGGAAGCCTGTTTCTGGTGCCCATTTTGGTCTGTAGCCCCCAGAGATGGAACTGCTTCTGTCAAACAGCAAAGAGGCTAAAGCTTGGGCTCTGGGCTCAGACAGACCTGGGTTCAAATCCCAGCTCTGGCTCTTGCAAGCTGTGTGACCTTGGGTAAGCCTCTTACCTTCTCTGAGGCACAGCAAAGTGGGGATAAGAGGACCTCCCTCACAGGTTCCCTATGGGATTAAATTAGGTGATAGCTGAAGTCCCTGAAATACACAGAACAGTAGCAAACAGCGGTGACAGAGTGGGCCCTCCTGTGGGCCAGGCGCCGCATCCAGAGAGCCAGAAAGTTCAGAGCGTGGCCCTGAGGAGGCTCTGGGGTGTGGGGAGTGCTGAAGTTGTTATTCTTGGTGCTGGACCAGTGCTTGGGTGAGTGATGAAAGTTGCCCATACAAAGACTACGATTTCAAGGCAGGAGCCCAGGAATTATTGCCATTATTATTATTAGCTACAGAAATGATGATTTATACTTTATGAGAGCCATCCAGCTCCTCTCAAGAGCTCCACAGAGACACTTTATATTCGAGGAAGGTCACGCAAGGGCCACAGTATTTGTTCCTTAGGGCATTCCAAGTCTGGGCCGGTTCACGTGTCAGAGAACCACGTGCTCAGAATTGGCTCAGCCCCCACAGGGAGCCTTCCCTGGTGAAGATTTGGGGTAAGCCCTTGATTCCACTTGGCGTCAGGGTCGAGAACCACCGAGGAAGGGACGCTCATGGGAGATCCTGGGAACATGACTTCAGCACTTTATGAAGCACTTAGCTCCGGGTAGGGGCTGGCCTTGCAATGGCCTTACGTCCCCCCCTGCCGCTGGCGCATGAGTCAGACTGTTGCCCCCACCCCAATTTCTCAGAGGAGGGAGCAGAGTCCCAGAGGCAAGGGACACCTGCTCAGTGTCACAAAGCTGGTATGAGCACAGCGTGTCAGCCTCCAAAAGATGTTCCCTCCTGGAGTGTCTCAGGTTCCACAAAAGCCCCCCAGCCCTTCCCAGGGCAACGTTCTGTCACCTCCTCATCTGGACACCCCGAACAATTCACCTGCCTCTTTCTTTGAGCCCCCTCCCTCCCTTCCTTAATCCCAGTCACACTCACATATGTCATAGCTCCCCCAGGAGGACAGGCACTGAATCTTGTCTGACTTTTACCCTGTGGTGCCCAGCACAAGGCCTGGCCCTAAAGAAGGCATTTAGTACACATATTTATCTACTGAATTATTAATAATTATTTCCTACAGGGCCTTGGAAGACACTTTGTACCTGTTTGCCTCTGCTAGGTGACCTCACTGTAAACACAGCCACTTAAAAGTAGAAGGAGAGGCTGCACCGAGCTGGGGCAACTCCAGGGACTGGTGACATTCCCTGGGTCTCCCCCACCAGCCTTGGTGTCATGCGCCAGGAAAGGAGGGGACACAGCCATGGAACAGGATTCTGAACACCGTCTACTTGTGCCAGCCAAAATGGGTTTCTGCTCCTTGCAATGAAAGAGGCTGAACAGAAGCCCCTTCTCAGGGAGTAGGCTCCAGTTCAGAAAGAGGATCCCACGGGCATTGACTTCTCCATGCCTTTTCCCGGACCAAGACCCTCCTCCTGGGCACCTTGCCAGTGTCTCCCAAGCAGAGGAGCAGGATCAGTGCAGTGACTGCCGTGCTTGACGCCCAGGACAGATCTTTTTTTTTTTTTTAACTCAGCACTCTTCCATAAAACAAAAGTATTTTCTATAAAAATCATGCAATGGATAATGATAACATAAGTGCAGTGGCATTTCTTCAGAATTTTCATTAGTGGCACGTGATTTTGAAGGCATTCCACGTTTTTATATACGTTCAGGTGTTGTTTCAATTATCTCCTGTTTTACTCCATTTTTTGTTGGTAAGCATCACTAAGTTCATGTTGGTACAGGCGTCCCACTTTAGATTTCTTTAGAAATTCAGAAGAATTATGAAAAAATTGCTGGCTTCACAATACCGCAAGACACCGCAAGATACTCCAAGTTCCTACAGGACAACAAAGCACAATTATTTACACAACTGCTTTCGCATACACCTGTCAGTTTGGACTTTGATCCTTTGGTTACAGTCTGATGTAATAATAATTTATGTAAATAATTATCCAGTAACCAATAAGAGGATTTTAATAAAGACAAAATATCAGCAAAAGGTACAATTTATTAATAAATCCATTGTCTGGATTATGTTGTCACTTTAAAACAAAAAGTAAGTTTCGATTTTAAAAACATTATTGGAATTCAGTAAAACATTTCAAGCAAGAAATAAATTATCTTCTTACTAAATAAGAATATTATGCTTCACAGTTCACACTCTGTTTCATTCTTTTAAATTTTAAATAAGAATAAACTCCAGTGGTCACCTAGAATGCCTAAGGTAACTCGAGTTACTTTTTTTCATCTTATCGTCACTGTGCTATCATTGCTCCTTCTGAATCTACTATTTAAACGCAAGCCTATGTCAGATCAGATACCAGATACAAACTGTACCCAAAAAGAATGTGATTTTAGACCTTGTGCCCCACCTAAAGGGTACCATTCTGTCCCCTGAGAAAGTTACTGTCGAAATGAACGCATATGGGTGGGTCTGTCTTTCAGGAGCCAATTCTGTAACTAGTAGTCCTCCAAAGTAACTTCCATGTACGACGAAATGTTTATTAAAGGATAAGTAACAAAACTGTCCTAATGTGAAGCTTATAGATTTATTATCATTAAACTCTGCAGTACTCCAACAATTGTCTACACTTTGGGCCAAGGAAAGATTTTTCATAGAGGAGTATCTTGCTACTGCCATTGTTTACAATTGCCAGTGTACGATGGCAATGAAAGCAGATGGCTTCCACTCAAACTCACTGTGTTTTTAAAACTCCTCTGCACCTGCTCGCTGCCTATACAGGAGGATCACTGCCACTGCCCCACCCTTAGCACAAGGTCAAGACACCCTAAATGAAGCCCTTCTGGAGCACGGAGGATTTGGTCCAGTTCAGTTTGGTATAAGTGCCATGATGGCGACCACGCTAGCTGGTGCCGACTTTGTGTCCGGCACTGCACCAAGCTCCTCTGCACCAAGCTCCTCTCATTGAACCCCTCAGCAACCTGGAGAGAAAAATGTCTGCTCCATTTGACAGGAGGAATCAGAGGCTCTGAGGAGTTAAGTGCCCCATCCCAAGTCACACAGCTTCTCGGTGGCAGAAGCAGGATGGAGACCCAGGTATGTCTGGGGCCAGCTCTGTCTGCCCCGGTGGGATGAGGGAGGAGGCCTCCTGGAGTTCTCTGCAGGAGGGCAGCAAGGCCCCGTGGAGGAAGTCACCTCCTAGCCGTCCTGCTTCCCTGCTTCAGCTCTGCACACAGCTCCCACAAGACGCCACTGGGAGGCTAGGTGACACCTGCCACTAGGCTCCTTCTAGGCGACCTGGACAGCCTCTCAGGCCTAGTCCTCAAAGGAGCATGTGCCTGGTTTCATGCTCTGCTATGGTTATCTTGAAATTCTTAATCATTTTTTAACAGGAGGTCATAGAATTTCATTCCTGCACTGGGCCCTACATATTCTGTGCTCTGTCCTGAGCCCAGGGCTGTGGGGTTCTTGGAAAGACAGGATGGATGCAAGAAGTAAAAGGAGTGTGCACACTGCAGAGTCTCCACAGTTCTCAAGGATGAGGACTTCTGTCCCAACCTCACTACCCCAGTGCCCACCAGCCAGAACCCTGGCAAAATTGTGAGGCCTTTGGGGTTCTCTCAGCCCTCTTTCTCACCCCCATTCCCTCCTCCCTCCTTATGCCACATACGACCAGAGGTCACTGCACAGCCAGTCACCCCTCCCAAAGACATCATCTTCCTTTATACACTCCCCAACAACCACCCCTCACCCCAGCTCCCATCCCGGAAAGGGCTCTCAGCCAGAGATCTCACTGAGCCCATGGAAGGCGCTCACTCTGAGTCACCCCCACCCAAGCTGTGAAGTTTGTTATTCTGGGTCTCCAAGGTGGAGATGGGAGGGCCGCGTCTTCCACAGCTTGTGCCTCATGCCGAGCACTGTGCTGGGTGCTTCCCAGCTCTCCAGCTGTCCTCCCCGACACGAGCCCAGTGAAGTGGGCCTTACGATCCCATACCGCAAATGATTACCCGCGTACACTAAAGCACCATCCTACAATTTCAAGCGAGAAAGGAGCAGAGATGGAAATAAAATGCAAAGCTGTGTGATTCCAACATCTGTGTCGCATCCATGTCACCCCCGGGGTCTGATCCAGCCTCTCAGCAACCACCACCACATCTAGACTGACAGGTGACACTGGAGGGATGGCCCGCCCACTGCCAGGCTGCCCTGCCATGGTGCCATGGATTTGCAGAAGACACTGTGTACCCAGCAAAGGCTTCTAGAGTCACCGTCCCGGGACCCCGCTCTTCCTCACAGACCCTGAGCAACCAGAGTCTTTTGGCTTCACTGACACTCAGGCTGCGTGGGCTCTGTTCTGGACAGTCACCACAGCAACCAGGGGCAGGGCTCTGCAGCTGCTGCAGAACGAGTCAGCAAATATTGATCAAGCACTGTGCTAGCAATAGTGGGGAGATGGAGTGGCTTTGCTCGACAGCCCAGTTTTAAAACATTTTTAGTAATAGATACCCTTAAAAAAAAGAAGGGAGAAGGAAATATTTGTAATTCCTTTATTTCTTTATTTATTACTTTCTCCTCCTGGAAGCCATGAGGGAGGCAAAATACTGTGGTTTTACATGCACAGACTTTGGAGCCAGAGTCTTTTGGGTTCGAATCCCAGCACCACTGCTACTAGCTACGTGACTACATGCAAACCACACTCCTCTCTAAGCCTTAGTTTCCCCTTTACAACGCGAGAATGCTTACCACTGCCCACCTCCGAGGGTTCTTTAAGGCTAACATGAGCTAATGTATAACAAAGAGCTTTGTTGACTGTGCAAATGTTAGGTTGTTCTTTCAATAAACATTTATTAAGCACTTACTCTAAGCCAAACCCTGAGTTAGGCATTAGAGCCTCTGAAATGTAAACGTCCTGGGTACATCGGGATTCGCTCTTTTTTCTTTAGGTGAAATTCACATAACATAAAATTAACCACTTTAAAGTGAACGATTCCATGGCATTTAGTCCATACACAATGTTAGGCAATTAACGCCTCTATCAAGTTCCAAAACATTTTCATCGCCCCAAAAGAAAAACTTGTACCCATCGAACATGACCCTCTTCTTAAGATATCTTTTCTCTTGCTCTGTGTCCTTTCCCCTTCAGGAGTTGATTTCATGGGCTTGATAGTGTCCTCATGTCCCTCTGATCACCCCTGAGTGCCAGCCAGTCCCTCCATCCAACCTCAAGCTTCACAAGTTGAAAGCCTGGTTCCTTTGCCAGCACTGGGGAAAACAGAGCCCCGAGCCTGCCATTTTTAATTACACCAGGGCTCGATGAGCAGGTAATCGCTGTGCATTTCAGTAAATTACCTCTCATAAAGGGGCCATCATGTTTGCTCATGTGCCCTTCTTTCCTGGAATCGGCTCCCCGTTTGCCGACATCGTGTCTTCCCAGCAGCCTATGCGCTTGGCCATTGTCCGCCTTGTCAAGCAGAGAGACAGTCAGGTGCAGCGGGAGGGGCGGTACTTGGGCAAATATTGGACTTGGCCACACTTGCTGTTCGTATGAGGAACCCAATTGGTGTTATTGATTGACAGATTCGGGGACCAACTGTTTGGAAAGCTGAGCCCCCTCGGATTGGGCTAGGTGTTTCGGCAAACAGCCCTAATACTGGGCAAACAGGGCTGTTGGAGAAGTGCCGGGCATGTTAGCAGAGCAAACCCAGCACTGAGCAAACAGCTTAGAAGAATGCGGCCACCTCCACGTGACCTCAGCCGAGATATTGATCCCGCTGGAGGAAGGAGAGGGGCCAAGTGGGGAACAGAGAGATACAAACCCCGGCAGAATGTAAATGTTATCTTTAAGCTGCGGCTGTCAGGCCCTAATGGGCATCTGTTTGGAATTTGTCTTTTTGCAAATCTTTAAATCCAGGTCAGGGCCAGGCACAGAATTTAATAACAACTTTTCAGAGAGATGGAGCCTTGGGACTTATTTCATTCCCCATAAGCCCAACTGGGACTTTTCTGTTCTTCTTGAAGGCAGCTGCCTCGCGTGGAAACGTGCTGGGTGAAAGTCCCTAGCTAGGAAGAGATAAACCTTCTGAACGCTGGTCAGAAGGCTACAGGAGAAAAGAAGAAAATCCAAAAATAAAAGTGCTTTCCCCAACCCCTGAGCTGTCCGTGCTTGAGACCTGGCTTTGATTGGCTGGACCTTCCGTCTTCCCCTCCCCGGGCCTCCACCTGCGCATCTGTGAAGTGGACGCAGTCCCTACCGGGCATACTCAGGTTCAGGCCAGACAAGCCCACGCCGGGGCAGGAGCATATTCTGTAGCCAGAAAACGCTGCCCCAGTGTAAGGAGTCGGGCAATGTGCTGGGAGGCCCTGGGGGATGCCCTCTGACATCATCATGGAATGGACACAGCTGTGGTTGTCATCTATGGTGCTGGGCAATGACTATCTGAACTGGGGTGTCCCCTCCCAAAAGCTGGATGGGGGAAGGGAATACGTGGTGTTCGTAAATTCCCTGAAAAGTGTAAAGACCATGTTATGTTTGCTTGCCTTTTAATATTTTGGTAAAAGAATACGGTAAAAAATACTTGCCTTTAGTGTCCCAAATGAAGTGAGAGGACTGTGATTGGATGTCACCACCGGTCCACAGTTCCTCCTCGAGGAAAGCCAGAGGCTGTGAACAGCATTCGTAACCCCAGGATGTGACCTGGCACTGCACTTTACAGGAGAACAAAGGACACTTAGAAACCCTTTGGCCGTCTCTTCCTTTTGGCATCTGGTCTCAGGAGGATAAGAATCAGAGGAGGCTGAGGCTCAGAGAAGGGGGCATTTATTTTGATGGATCTTTACTTTAAGCAGGGGCTTAACAGAACAGCCATAGCTTAAGGATTACATCTATGGAAGGATGTAGGCAAAGTGGTTAAGAGCTTGGGCTCCAGAGCCAAGTGCCCGCGCACTCACTGTGTGGCCTTGGGCAAGTTACCCAACTTCTCTGAACTTTAACACTTCTCCCTGCGAAATAGAAATAATACCCCTGAAGGGACTGTTATAAAGACTAAATACGCTACTAGTGTTGTCCCTTCAGTGTAACGCAAGCCCTCAGGAAATGGTGGAGACTCTCAAAGTTATTTCTGTAACATGGGCCGGACAGACCCTAAGGAGAACAAGCTGTCATTGCCAAAATGTGACTCTGGGGGATGCCACTGTGGAAGCCCACCAGCCTTCCCTGGAAAGCCTACCATCAGGGCCTTGGGTCAGCACAGAGACTCCACCGTGCACTTAGCTTCAAGCACGTGGCCCGTGAGAGCCGCTCAGCCGGGCTTCCCCCGCTCCTCCTGCGCCGCCCACAGCCCTGCCCTCAGCTCCAGGAGGAGGCTGCGGGCTTTGAAGACAAAGTTCCCAGCATAGAGACGGGCTGGTCTAATCCCCTCTGCTTACAGATGGGGGAGTGGAAGCCCGAGAAAGAAAGGGACTTGCCCAAGGTCACAGAGGAGTGGCTGTACAGGTTTTTGGTGACAATATGGACACAGGCAGGTCAGGCTGGGTCTTCCAAGGCAAAACCAATGACAGGTTGTCTGGGAGAAGTTCAAGCTTGCCTTAGAAGTGGAGTGGATGGTGGCCCAATTCACCTCCCCTCACCAAATAGTTATTAATTAGGGTTTCTTTATGGCAGTTACGAACAAGAAAGTAAATTGTCCCTGTGTTGACATGCTTCCTCTCAACCTAATGATCCACCCACCCTCACTGGAAACGCCTTTCTCAACAAGGTTCTCTCAAAACCAAGAGACACACACACACACAGAGGGGTCATTTATGAGTTGGGTTAAGTAGAGGTAATTACATGCCGCAAATCTGCATGGCCTAACATCTGGATAAATAAGGAAAATGGGCCTGGAAGATGGCGTATCAATGATGCTCCCACAAGGAGAAGTCTCTTAGCCAAGGTCTCACATTTGGTGAGAGTCCAGCCACAGCCACCCGGCTTCCCGGGCCCAGGGCATGCCCACCGCCCCCTGTGGCCGCACAGAGCTCAGGCAGAAGCCCCCCTCAGACCCCAGCCTTCCCTTCCTCCCGCTCTCCTCTCAGCTGCAAGGGACAGGAGCACGCAGGCTTGTTGCCATGAACCAAGAAGAAATGGTAAAAGGGGGAGAACTTGTTAAATAAAACGACTGCTCTTTTCAAGGGTCAAAGAAGGATTCTGCCCCACCCCCACCCTGGAGGCAGGAAAATAAGTCACATGCACACCATCCCCCCTTCCCTGATCATCCCAGTGTTACAGACCCTACTCTCACTTCTGCTGGGCAAAGACCTCCTTTCTCAGAAGAGAAGATGCCAGGCTGCTCTGCAGACCTGGCAGGTGGGGCAAAAGCGGGCGCCCCGCCATTGGAGCAAGTGTCCCTCAGGTGGAAGGCCTGGGAGGGAGCTGGCAACCCAGTGAGCACGTACTTGGTAAGGAGGTTCTCGGAGCCTCAGCCTCGGAGTGGATAAAGGCGCAGGTAGAGACAGCTCAGAGTGGGTCTCTAATCCCACCTAATCCACTTTGGGGCTGGGGATCCTGGAAATCCCTTCCCAAGTACCTGCTTCGCCTCACCTGCAGAGACTGCCCCCCTTTGGAGCCTAAGTCCCCAGGCTGTGGAAGGGCTTGCCCCTGATTCTGCGGCTATCACATCTCCCAGCACATGCCACATTGCCGCCTCTGAAGACACCAGCCCCTGAAATAGGAAATGCGGTTCCCTCCTGCATTTTCACTGTCTCTCCCCGTCCAGCACTCACAGTTACCAACTGTTTACAGGAAAGACAATTAGACTGAGTCCCCTGATAGAAGGGGTTAATTATTACAAGCCAGGAAAACAGGGAGCTATTGTATGCTGCCTCCATCTACCTGGGTACACAGTAACTAGTGTTGTTTTTGAAACACCCAGGTTAGAGCTGGGTTTTCACTTGAGAAGCGTCAGCTAATTACAGAGATAATGTGAACCCCACAACAGCATCAGCACGGTTGATGAACCACTGAAAAGGCTGAGTGATTCTGAGAATGCTCAATTAACGACTCCGCCTGCGAAAATGCATCTCCACGCCCAGTGCCCAGGTCTCAACCATTATGCTAAAATCACAGTCCTCTCTGAAACCACTGGACCTTCCACACACACACTGATGCTCTGTTGTTACTCTCTCGCAATTCTGAATGATTTTGGAACAGGGGGCCCCAGCATTTTCATTCTGCTCAGGGACCTGCAAATCATGTTGCCAGTCTTGGGCCAAACGCTTAAGGAAAGTTGATACCGATAGAAAGGGAGACACAGGAATCCAAACATCAAGCCCCTTTCGCCCTCATTGGAGAAAAAATGTCCAATTCTTTTAAAAGTCTAAGCAAGAGAAAGTCTGAGCTGCAGGAGTTTTTGTTGTTGTTTTTTGAGAAAAGGGATTTATTGTATTAGAAATCCCTTTTGAGAAGTTCTGACCCTGTTCTCTAAGCTATCCTCTCTCCTCCGGGGCCACCCACGGATGGAAAAACTCCTTTCTGACCTGCCGCCTCTGCAACCTGAGGTCAAGGTCACGGGAGAATCCTAGCTCTGCCCTGAGGATAGCAGAGAGGTCAGAGTCCTCAAAACAGTTTCCCTCTTTATGCAATGAAAGGGGATTGAGGATGAGGGACAGGAGGAACTAACTCAGCCTCTCCCAACCTGTTTGTCAGTTGTTCAAAACGATTTGCCCAGTGAGGGTCCCTATGGCAAAAAATTTTTTAAAAAAAGTTTCAGAAATTCTGGGTCACATAAAATTAACTTTCTGAACTGGAAGACTTCTCATTTCTCAGAACCTTTAAAGAGTTAACAGGAATTGTGACTCTCCGAGCCTGGTCTGACAGCACAGTCTGAGCTTATTCTAACAATCCACCCACATAAGGGAGTGTTTGTCATCGGGCTGATGAAGCTTAGATTCAGTGCTTCTCACCTGCAAAGGTCATTGCAAAGCTCTGGAAGGACCCCAACAAAGCGTTCACCTGGCCATATATTTGTGTAAAATTTGCCAAAATAAGATATTGCTATATCCATATTATTTTAAAAAGCCCCTAAAATTGCATGAGCTTTGGACCCCATAAAATGTACATCCTCCTCTGCACCCATTTCCACATCTGGAGGTACCACCTTACATCATGTAAACATCTTAAAATGCGCCTGCATTCCCCATTTAATATAATTTATAAATAACTGTAGGAGTTGAGTTGGAGCTGGCATAATGTCATTTGCTTAGGAGATTTTTAATTAAACATTCTTTCATATTGGTTTTGCTCAGTTGCAAGGGATTTTAATTTTGGAAGCAATACTTCTAAAATTTCCATGTCACAGTCATTTTCTTAGGCCCTGGGAAAGCTTGTGGGCCCTTAGGACCAGGGCTACCATGCAAGATGGGTAGGATGGTGCTGCACTGGGGCAGCCTCTGCAGTTTGAGAAACACGATACTCATAGTGCCGTACTGATTATTTTCACAGTCGTTTCCAATTCAGTGGAAATGTCTATTTAATGTCTAATTCAGACTAAAGAGAGATTGGAGTGGTGGGGAGAGCTGAGTATGGATTATAGAAATTAAACTTTTATTATTTTCAAGAAACAGCAGGTTTCCTTGAACTAGGTTAACAAGGTGTTATCTAACAAGACCCTGGGGGGCCGATTTAACAGGTTAGGACAAGATTGTTGTGTAATTAGCTTATCAAGTCTGTGTATGTAAATGAAGGCTTTTAAAGTCCTTGGAAAAACCGGCTCTTAAGTAATTCAACTGAATCCCAGGGATGCTCTTCATTCTTTCCAGCTTGGACACTTCTTCCCTTAGTAAAGCATTTCTGGAGGCCTGTCTCGGTGCAGAGCACTGTGCCCAGGGATTGCTGTATGCATCAGACCCAGTTCCTGCCCTCCACCAGCCTCTTGTCTAATTGCAGGCTGGCACACTTTTTCTATAAAGGGCCAGATGGTAACTACTTTGGTTTTGCTGAGTGTCTCTATTGCAGTAACCCAACTCTGCCCTTCTAGCACAGAAGCAGCCACGGGCTGCAATGAATAAACAAATGAGGATGGCCACGTTCCAATAAAACTTTATTTACAAAACCTACATGGGCCATAGTTTGCCAACCCCTGGTCTAAAAAGAGAGAAGGAAACATAAAGAATTGACTATGCAAAGGTATAGACTTAAGCAATAATGGAAACGCTAGCCAAGAGCCGTGGATTCAGAGGGGAGAAAGCAGTTGATTCCCAGGGGAGGACAGAAGTTTCCTGGAAGAGGTGGCTGAGCAGAGGGAGCAGCTGCCCCTTGGTTCAGGCCTTTATTGTTTCCCGGTTGCTTTGTACTTTTCTGTTTTTCCTCCCCAGGGCAGCCAAGGGCCTTTTCTCGTATCCTTCACGTGGCCTAGCTAAAATGTATGCATATGTCCTGTCTACAAAATCACAGATCCTGAGTCAACATCCAGTCAAATAAAGATGATGCTGTAAGAGCAAAACCCTGACACCGGGCTCTCACCCAGGCTTCAGATAACCATTTCTTGTTCAGAGAACCACGGTGCCTTTGAGGGGAATTAGACAATGTAATCTCCTCCTGCACACAACCTCTGCTCTAACTCCTTTATTGTTCTTCCAGACACTTTCTCTTTGCATTTTCAATATCCAAATGCCATTTAGTTTATTGAGGCTTGTTTGCTCAGGGCTGGGCAAATAAAAGAACAAAGGAGGCTGTGAGCATCACCCCAGCCTTTACTATCACTGCTCTCAAGGTGAGCCGAGCAGCCTTTAGCACCAATCCCCTTAACAGGCTGGGAGCCAAGGTTGCTCGAGATGCTGGGCTATAAAGATGGGACGGGAGACAAGGCACTTTCTGAAAGGATTCCTGATAGCATATCTCCAACTCCACCAGGAGCCAGGAAAATGATGACACCTGGCAATAACAGCAGGTAAATGAATTACTCGCCCAGTAAATGGATGGAGCTGAGAAAGGCAAGACCCAGACATTGCTGGGTCAGAGGTCACACCAGAAGATGGCTTAGGGGATTCAGGCCCTCCATCCTCTCCATCAGCCCCCCTCCAAAGTCTCCCAAATCAATATCCAATCTACGTGTGCCACCCAGACAGGTGCTACCCCAAAGCCCCTTCTCCAGAGACACTCTGCAGTGTCCGCTGCCCATTCATTCCTGACGTGCACCTGGGGTGCAATGCTCATGAGTCCCCCAACACTTGTATGACTCCCAAGGAAGCTAGAGAAGAACAAATCAGAGAACGCTGGATGCAAAATATTACTCTTTTCAGTATGTGAAATACAGTTAGCACCTGTAAGCCCCCTGCTCCTCCCCTTCACACTCTCTCTAGCCACCTCCTGACTTCTAGGAGGGAAACCAGCTGCTCTGCACACTCACAGCACCCGCATCCCAGAAGCACAGTGGCCAGCCACTGCGTCTGCTGTGAAAGCTCCCAGCTCCAGCGCAGGAGACAGAGTCCACTGCACAGGGAGGCTGGGAGCCGTCACTGACCTATATGAATTGCCACCAACAAAGAGCCTCTCTCTGAGAATGAGCCAAGGAAAAAAAGAACAGGGGAGACAGAGTGGAGACTTAGATCCTTCATTCCCAGCCCCAGGAATCTTTTGAGTCAGTGGCCTCAGAACGTATGGAGTCTGCCTTTAAGGAGTCTGTAAACAAACAAACAAAAACACTCGAGGGGTGTTGAGTGAAAAATCTGACAGGTGCCACCTTGGTGGGAAGGTCCAGGCAGTGGGATTCCTGGGGCAGAGCAGGAGCACAGAAGGCCCCGTCTGGGGCTCTCGCAGGTGAAGTCAGCTCCTCGTCACCGGCTTCTCAGCAAGGAAGGTGTGAAGGCCAAGGACTGGCGTCCACTTGACCTCCTCGGACAGACCCTTCTGAGGCCACGGAGAAGGAGAAGGTGTCCGCATCTGCAGATGCGGCTCAGTCCTACTGTTTGGCCACAAAGCCTCTTTCCCAAAAGAACAGCAGCCTCTTCCTGTGACAGAACGCAGAGGGCTCAGAGGTTTGTAGTTGGGCACTTGGGGATCCTAGGAACACGCTCGCTCAGGAAAGGCGGGGGTGTCGAGGACGGGGATCATAACTGAACTTGGTCAGAGGGACCCCAGGGACCCCGTCTGTCTGCGTGGCTGCGTGGCAGCTCTTTCTCCACCAGCACTGCCTTGCTGGCCTTCTCGTCTTCTCGAGGCCTGAGAGCCACCTTCTGCTTCTTCATACTTTCTGGGGTCTCCCAGCTATGGCCTGCCTCTACCCCCAGGTAACATATCAGATTCTGCCTCTGATTCCACCTGCCTCACTGGCGCTGAGTTTCTTAACTCCACTGCCCGAGAGACTGAATCTGCTTGACTCATGTATGCCAAGCCACACGCTAAGTCACTCTGTAGATTGACGTCCAGGGGTCAGGTTCCCTGCTCTGCTCTGGTCCCTGGAGCCCTAGGCGGAAACAGTTGCAGGCTGGCTGGGGGCCGGCGCTGAGAGTGGGTCTTTCCCCTAAGAAGGGTCTAACAGACTGAGTTTCAACTCACCTGATGGAAAATTCCAGCTCCGCCCTCTTCCAGGTGTGGGGCCTTGGACAAGTCTCTAAAGCTCCCTGAGCTGCAGTTTTCTTATCTGCGAATGAGGAGCTGTCTTTGAGCAGCCCCCCAGCTTCAAGCCCAGAGACGTGGTGAGTTGCAAATGAGCAGCTGGCAGGGCACCCAGTTGATGGGAAGAGTCCCTCTCTCGTGCAGCTGCAGGCAGGGTGGTGGCATTCTGCAGAAAAACCTCCTTGGGACTATCCTCCCACTTCCTCCCCACTTCCTGGAGGTCAGCAACTCCCCCTTCACGCTCTGGCTCCAGGTTACCTCTTCCAGGAAGCCCTCCCCAGTCCCTCCGGCTCTCCCTGCCTTCCTCAGAGAACCCCATCCTGCTTTCAGGCAGGAGCGCAGGATGTCAGATTTAATAATACCCTGTCCAATCCCACAGGCTCATCATCCCACATGTGTTCATTATCTCCCCAGAGGGTGCGCTCGCTGGCTAAAAACCATGCCTTCACTTTTAACCCCCTAAATGCATTGTGCAGGGCTGTGCAAACAGCAGGTGCCCAATAAATACTTGCTGATATACACTTCAAGGATATAAAAACGGTCTACGCCAAGCTTCCTCCTCTTTTCAAAGAAGACATGACCATAATCATAACCGGTACCCGTAAGGCATTGCACATTTGGCAGAGACTTGCTACATTCATTACCTCGATTATTTCACAACCCTGAGAGGTGGGTGGAATTCCTCCCACAGCGCAGATGTGAACACTGCCTGAGAGCACAGCTAGTTAGTGGCAGAGTTGTGATCTGAACCCAGGTCTTGCAACACCAAGCCCATTATTTTTTTCTGTCACGTGGGGTTGTGAGCTTTGAAAACCAAGGCAGGGTTCAAAGGGGTGGCCGCTAGTTTTGCCACAGAGAAAACTGCAGCCAATGGGAAATAGGCAGCCCAGATGCAGAAACCACAGAGAAGGCAGGTTGCTGCTGGACTTTGAAGAATGGCACTTGGCCATGTAGAAGAAGGGGAGGCACAGAAGGAGTGGCCAGAGCCAGGCGTGAAGGTGGCAGGGAGAAGGCATCTGCGGGTGTAGCCGTACAGCTTGGGCTGGGAGCAAAGGGGACAGATGGGTGGGGACAAAGCCTGAAGGAGCAATTTAGTGCCAACCTACAAGGGAGCCTGAAATCCCAGGCTGAGGATGGTGACAACAGGGTTTGCAGAGAGCGGAGGGTCAGTGGGAGATGCTCGCGAGTGACCGCTCTGCAGGACTCAGTGAAGGACTAGCTGGACACGGGGCAAGTGAGAATAAGCCAACGTCACTCTAAGCCAGAGAGATCACTAAAATGTAGGTCTCATTAACCAACAGAGGGGTGGCAAAAATTGCCACTGATTTGGACTAGGAAGGAAACAGGCAGTATCACACGATGTCAAATTTAATAAGATCCTGTCTCCATGCCCCATCTCATTACTCCAAACATGTTCATTATCTCCCCAGATCGTGTGCTGGCTGGCTTTTGGAAATGATGTTTTCTCTTTTATCCTCCACAGCTTCTTGTGCAGGACCGAGCCCATAGCGGGAGCTCAATAAATACCAGTGGATATAAATTTCAAGAACATAAAATGGTCCTAAACACCAGGGTCAGTGGAGGAGCATTTCAGAGACATTAGATATCAACTTAATATTTTCCTAAAAGCACTTTGCAGTAGCGGCCAGAGGCAGCCAACAACGCCCAACAATGGAACGCTGCCACTCGAGATAGAGAGTGCCCCGTCACTCGAGGTATCCAAGCAGAAACTAGACAACCCATTGTCAGAGGCTCGTGGAAGGAATCCCTGCGCTGGGAGGGAGACCAGACAGAACAGCCTCCGCAGCCCCTCCCTCGCTCAGACGCTATGGTTCAAAAATGCTATGAATTTGATCTCCAGCTTCACCGACATGTCCCATTCAGAAATAGCCAGGCTGACTTAAAAAAGAAATCTCGATGCCTCTTTCTATTTCTTTCAAACCCTTTAAATGTCAAGTTCCAGACCACTGCTCTGCCTTGCCGGGTGGTTGGATACCAAACCCATGAGCGCTGGGTTTAGAATAGCACGCCCGGCGTGGCCAGAGGAGGAGTCTGACTTCATGCATTCCTAATGCACGTCTATTTTTACAGCCATGAGACACGTCGCCTTCCCTCGCTGTTCACATCAATATCACACAGGGACGCTGACACAGGGCCATCTGTCCCTGCAGACGCGTTCTTTTGGGAGGGGAGGCAGAGAGAACGGGAGGAGGAGAGATATGCATTTTTGTTCTAAGTCTGAAAATTGATTTGGGATATGATAGCTTCCAGACTTGAGCTGGCCAGAAATGCCTTTTGCCAAACGCTGTTGGGGATGGAGTGTCTTATTTCTTCACCTCTTTCTGAAGTTTAGCACTGTCGGTCGTCTGCCCAAGCACTCATTCATTCGCTCACTCGCTCACTTGTCTGTGGTGCCAGCTCCGGCCACGCATCCTTTCAGCACGCTTGACTCTTCCTGCGGCTGGGCCTGGAGGTGGGCGCGGACGTGGAGGGAGCACAGGCGAGGCAAGTCCTTTCTGAGTGCATACAATGCCTCCCAGGGCTGTGCCCAATCTGCAAGTCCAACCCCTGAAACAAGTGTCCCTGTATGAGACAAGAGATGCGTCCAGACTTGAGAGCCAAAGAAGGAAGGACTTCTTGTGTGCTGGAACAAGAGTCACAAGGGCAACGGGGGCTCTGGACCAGTGTGGCCACGGATCCCAGAACTTGGCCTGAGCCAGGCCTTCTGGGAGAGCCCCACGTCTGGGAAAGGAGCCCTAGGAGTGAATCTACATGAAAGAGCCACACTGGGAGCCCCCCATTTGATTCTTGTTATGGACTCTGGCTCCCAAAGTCTCTGGGGGTCACTGCACCTTTCCATCTCCCTCCTCTGATCATGACTGCATCCACTCTTCCTTTGACATGCCGCTACCCTGTTCCTCGTGATCCTGAGGAACGTGTCAATCATGCAACTCCACCTTCCCTCCATAATGGCCCAGTGCCAGGCCCAGCCAATCAGGATATCTCTCTGAAGGGGACCACAAGTGATTAATTCTGGGAGGCACAAACGATCCTGGTGTGGCCAATTAGAAGCTTCCCTGGGACTTTTCTGCCAGAGCTAACAGGGAAGTGACCCGTCTCAATTGTTACTGCTAAATTCAGAGAATATGAGTCCGAAACTGCCAGTTACCATCTTGCCTGCTCCATAGAAATGACCTACGTGGAGGATAAAGCCAACTGGAGACCACAGAAGCTAAGAAAAAGAGAGAGAGTGTCTGATGACTTCA
This sequence comes from Lepilemur ruficaudatus, assembly GCA_963574885.1. Lineage (NCBI taxonomy): Eukaryota > Metazoa > Chordata > Mammalia > Primates > Lepilemuridae > Lepilemur > Lepilemur ruficaudatus. The sequence continues at coordinate 25,934 of CAUYRT010068439.1, forward strand.
ACTGACCCCTGGTTCCACCATGCAGAAACCAGTCCCTGGAATGGCTGTTGATGAGAGTCAGTAAATTCTTTTTCCCCCCTCTCCCTCAAACTAATTTGGCTTGAACTTGTAAGCAACAGTTTCCTCATTGATTGACACTTAGAACTCCCTTGGCCAGGTGGGGCATTGACAGTGGGACCTTGGCATCGCTTGTATTCACCCTCTGAGAATCTCCAAACCTGAACCAGATCTGTACTGGTACTGAAAGCAGCCACCAGGGCCCCTGGTCCAGCCCATTTCAGACCTGATCAGAGGTGCTACCCTCTAGTGCCAGCAGCTGCAGTCAGCTGAACATCTTTGTGAGCACCCCACCACAGACTTCAGCTGTCCCTGACTTGGCAGGTCCCAGTGGTGCTGCAGTTTCTAGATCAGTGAAGCATCTTCTGACTTCAGACAGCTGCCACTTTGTTCTGGCTCTGGGAACAGACTGGACTCACCTTTTGTAAATTTGGAAAATGCCCAGACATTTGGAAGAAGGGGAGCTAAGAGAGAGAGAGAGAGAGAGATGAGGCTCCCAGGGAATCTGAGTATGTGGAGGCTTAAACCCTGCTCTTTTGTCCATTACAGGAAGAGGCGCTATTATACTCATAGTATGAAGCTGGTAACCTCAGGTCTGCTAACCACAAAGAAGGGGTCCAGCCTCCAGGCTAATAGGTGGGCAGAGCTGACACCCGTTGAACCATCCCCCACCCCAACATGAGGCAAATTCAGGGGAGGTGGGGTAGATTGAAAGCCACCAGGACACACACAGATGAAGACAAGACAGTCTTGCTCTGGAGGAGCCCAGGGCCCCCAGTTAGGAGACCCTTTTCTGAAAAGAAAGCTACAATACAGCACGGTCTGAGGCCTGTTTTTTAAATTAAATTTCTTTTGTTGTGATAAAATACGCACAGCATTAAATTTATCATTGTGACAATTCATCAGCATTAAGTAAAGTCACAGTGTCATGCCACCATCACTATTTCCAGAACTTTGTAATCACTCCACACTGAAACTCTGTACCTATTCAGTAATGACTCCCGGCCCCTCCCAGCCCCCAACGCCCAGTAGCCTCTGTTCTACTTCTGTCTCTGCGAAGTTGCCTGTTCTAGGCACTTATGTAAGTGGAATCATTCCATATTTGTCCTTTTATGCCTGGCTGATTTCACTTAGCATAGTGTTTTAAAGGTTCATCCACATTGAAGCATGTGTCAGGATGTCATGCCTTTTTAATGTTGAATAATATTTTATCATATGGGTATACCACATTTTGTTTATCCATTCTTCCACGGATAGACACTTGAGCTGTTTCCACCTTTGGCTGACGTGAATGATGCTGCTATGAACATTGTCGTACAAGAATCTGTTCAAGTCCCTGCATTCAATTCTTTTGGGTATATACCTAGGAGTGGAATTTCTGGATCACACAATAATTCTATGTTTAATTTTATGAGGACGTGCTGAGGATGTTTGAAGCACATAGATGGAAGGATGGGTGGAGGGCACGAGGGGAGGGGAGAAAGAACAGAAACGTTATCGTCCCCACGTGGTCCCTTACTGTGGCTTTGGATCTGTGACTTGACCTTCTGCACTTGTCTGTTCATTTACAAAGTGGAGATGGTACCTTCACCTCCTAGGGGTGTGGTGAGGATGACAGGTGACAAGGTGGAGGAAAGTTAGTGCCTTCACATCTGGCACAGAACCCCTCTTAGGGGCAGACGCCTTAGTTTGAGGTGATGCCTTAGCAAGTGCTTCTGACAGCAGCAGGCATGTCACATCTGGACGAGGGCATCCGTGCAAGGGGGAAACTAGAGGCTAGAATCTAGCCTGCCCTACGCTCAAGCCACTGACCCAGCACAGGCTGGGCCATCCCTCATCTGTCCCCACACAGCAGTGAATGTGGAGCTTCTCAATTCAAATCTGACCCCCTGGATCCCCATCAGCCTAGGACAAAGTCCACACCACACTGAGTTTCTTACAAGGCCTCCCGACCCAATGCCCATCTGCCTCAACAGCGCCCACTCTGGCCGCATGCTCCTTCAATCCGATTCTCCAGGCCTCCAGAATTTCTTTCTATTATTTCAATATAAAATTCTCTCCCTCCCTCCACTCTTCAGATGAGGAAATTGAAGCACTGCCAAGGTAAATGCCTTGCCCAAGGTCACACTGCTGGCAAGGAGCACAGCCAGGTTAAAATCCAGCTTCAGTAAACCCGAAGCCCACACTTTTTTGGCTACAGGGTAGCGTGCAGAGAGAATCAGCGGTCAGGAGCCCTGGGGTGTCATACCAGCTCTGCACTGGATGACCTCGGGCAAGTGACTTCCCTTAGAATCTTCGCTCTGCCACATACTAGCTTCGCCATCACAAAGGGCTACACAATCCTAGGACCATCAGGGGTGTTGCAAGGGACACTGTCATATACGTACATGACAGTGAGAGCTCTGTTGTGTCTTGTGAATAAAACCTGTAAAATGAAGCACAATTCGAAATGGAAAAATCCCTGGCTGGAGCAGCTCAATTTCCAACGGTCTGGGACATCAAAGTGGCCAGAGTATCTAGAGATTGCTACAGCACTCTGAAAGGACCGCAACTCCAGCACTCCATTTCCTTAACAAAGATTGGAATGAGCAAAGAAATGACACTGCAGGAATCTATTTTACAGATGGAGACTGGAAAAATATGAGAAAATGAATTTCCGTCACTTCAAGCTGCAAATGGAAGCTCTTCAACTGCCTGACCAAATGCCACTGCACTCATGTCAGCCTGTGATGCCATCAGGTCCAGAGGGGAGAGTCAGCTCACATCAGGGGTCCCCAGGCTCTTGTTGGCTCCAGCCAAGGCCAAGGGTGCTCTGACTCACAATGGACAGTTCTCTGGGATTTGGAGTCTCAAACAATCCTTTGGGAATTCTCTGGAGATGCTGACCATTGGCTCAGACAATCTTCTCCCGGTGGCATTCAATAGAGTCTGACACCATTCCAGGGCCTTATGCAGAGGGGAATCCGTCACCTCCTTCCTACCACCCAAATAACCAACTTCACTACAAATTTAAAAACATATTGATTCTCCAAACTATGCACATGATCAAAAAGTAGACAGGCACACCCTATGACCCAGCAACTCCCCTCCTGGGTTGTATGAGTTATTTATTGCTGTGTAACAAATGGTCTCAAAAAATTGAGTGGCTTAACAACATTAAACATCTATTATCTCAGTTTCTGTGAGTCAGGAATTTGGGAGCAGTTGTACTGGATGAACTCTCATGAACTTGTAGTCGGGATGTGAGTTGGCCTCAGTCACCTGAAGTTGTGACAGAGACTGCAGGATGCACTTCCAGGGTGGCTCACTCACACCGTGAGCCGGTGCAGGATGTTAACAGGAGGCCGGCTTCTCACCACGTTTTTCTCCCCATGCTTGAGTGTCCTCACAACATGGCAGCTGCTGTCCCCCAGGGTGGACAGGAGTGAGCAAGGCTGTAATCTCTTTTATGACCTAGCCTTGGAAGTCACACTCTATCCTTTGGTATTATCCTGCCTGTTACACAGGCCAGCCCTATTCAGTGTGGGAGAGCGTGAATTCCAGGAGGCGAGACACACTGGGCTCTGTGACAGCCACACGGGCCTACAGCCCACAGCACTTCTCACCAGTGTCCCAAATGGATGCGTGCAAGGGTGGTCCCCACAGCAGTGTTCAGAGTGCCCGGGAGTGGAAGCTCTCTGGCAGAGAGGGGGATGTGGAGGGTACTCACTAAGCAGTATCGTGCAGCAGGGAAAAGAAAAGGATTAAATGTACACATGGAAACATGGACGGATCTTAAAAACATGGTGTTGCTCTGTAGCACCACACCATTGATATCAATGAAAGATACATGCAGATCAAGCAATAACAAAACACATGTTGCAAGAACACATACAAACAAGATACGTGTTAAATCTACTATATTAAAATGGCTACCTGTGTGGGGGTGGGGAGGAATGGGAGAGAGGAATGGGGATTAAAGGGTTAAATGAGTAAAGAAACATATAGGGACCAGTGGTAACGGGGTGCCATGACCTGAGGAATAAGTTACCTCAACCCTCTGCACCTGAGGGCCAAAGGAACCCTTGCACAAGGAAACAGGCCACTTCCCCTATTCCTGGGTCACCTGTGGTGATGCCACCTACCACACAGCTCCCTTCCAGGGGGGTGATTTGCTGTTGTTGTTGTTGACATGCTGTTGGTTGGTTGGTTGGTTGGTTTTGTTTTGCTTCCAAACGCCTGTCTCCAACCTACTCTCTCTAGAATTCCAGACCCCACTCGCACCTGGGTGTTGCACAAGCTGAATTCATTACCTTTCCTCCAGATCAGCTCTTCTCCTGCAGGCTCTCTCTGGGAAGGGCTCCACCATCCGCCAGCCATCCAGGCAGAAACTGCATTATCATCCATCCTTCTGCCCTCTCACTCTGCCCAGATCTGGCAAGACATCCTGTAGACACCAGTTCAAACACCCATCATCCCCTACATAGGGCCTTCTTGTCTGCAAGTGGGAATACGAACGGTACCTGCCTTCGTATCAACTAAGACATTCTGAGTTGCAAGTAACAAAATATCAATAGCTCTAAGTCACTCAAGCAAACAAACACTGGCACACTTGTCAACAGGCCCTGGCTTCCTTCTCCAGCCTCAGCTCTGCTCTCCGCTTTGGGTCGGCATCCCCTCCCCAGGGCTCTCAAACAGGCTCTCTTCGGGGGGTCACAAGCTAGAGGCAGAAACTCCTAAATCCGCTCAGCTTCACATCCTTCAGGGAAAAGTCAGACCTTGTTCCTAAGCATCGTTGGCTCTCTTTGGGTCAAGTGGCCACTCCTGAACCAACCAGGATGGCCAGGAAAATGCTCTGATTGGCCAGGCCTGAGTCCATGGCACATCTCTGCACTGTAGCCGAGTCACCTTCCAGAAGCACAGGGAATGGCAGTGGAGTAGGATGGGGTCCACCCCGTAGGGGAAGCAGGACACAGTGATCAGATGAAGGGCAAATGGAACCTGGGTGGCTCCATGGCCAACAACCACCACAACCACATGTGTATCATGAGGACTCAGTGAGGCTATGTGCTGGGCATAAACGGTATCCTCTGTACATGCAGCTGTGACCAGCACCTGCATCAGCATCCACCTTATTAACTTGCCGGTAAGTATTTGAGCAGATTAATATTTTTAAAAAGCTAGAAATACCAAAAATTAGCAGCACAAGTAAATGCAAACCCTTATAATCCTTAAGAGTTCTTAGCAGTAGTAGGTAATGTCAGTACCACCCATGATTTTATTTTGCTTTCATAAATTAAAAAACTTCTACATGTCACAATTTTCTAATGAGCACATGCATTATTTGTTGACAGAGAGTATTTCAGTTTTAAATTTAAAATGCTCTATTAAATTTCATCAAGGCCAGGCGCAGTGGCTCACGCCTGTAATCCTAGCACTCTGGGAGGCCAAGGCGGGCGGATCACTTGAGCTCAGGAGTTCAAGACCAGCCTGAGCAAGAGTGAGACCCTGTCTCTACTAAAAATAGAAAGAAATTAGCCAAACAACTAAAAATAGAAAAAAAAAATTGGCCGGGCATGGTGGCACATGCCTGTAGTCCCAGCTACTTGGGAGGCTGAGGCAGGAGGATCGCTTGAGCCCAGGAGTTTGAGGTTGCTGTGAGCTAGGCTGACACCATGGCACTCTAGCCTGGGCAACAGAGCAAGACTCTGTCTCAAAAATAAAATAACTAAATAAATAAATAAATAAATAAATAAATAAATTTCGCCAAAATATTTAGGAGGAGAAGAAATACTCCAGTTCATCAGAATTCCCGCAGCTCTTCCAGTTGGTTCCATACACACAGCTCAGGCCCAGGTTTGTATCCAGGGCCCTGCGTCATTCTTCAAGTCTTGTCTACGTCTGAGTCTTCCCACCTCAACTGAAACGTGAACTCCTGGAGTGCTGAGAGCATGGCCACACTGCCCCAAGTCCCTTGAAGCTGCTGTGAGGGTGAAGGCTTCTGAGTTGGTTGTCTGTCTGGCTGTCTGGCTGTCTGTCTGGCCGGCCCACTGTCTGGCCATCCGGTTGACTGACAGTGCAGCCTGGATCCCAGGGGTTGGCAGAATTCCCATCTGTCTACGCAGCCCACTCCCCCCAGCCCTGCCGCTGCCAGCCAGGACTCCGGCCGTGCATTAGAGGCCCCATTTGTGCCATTAACAGGAGCCGCGGCGACAGCTGCCGCAGCAGGTGCACAGCCACACAGAGCCCGGCTCTGGAGAGAAATCTTTCGCTTGTTGGAGCCAGCTGTAGAGCCAGTGAAGAGAAGTGGGAGGGGGAAGGTTCTTTCTGAAAGCCAGCACAGAATGGGAAAGTTTGGTCCCAGCCATTTTCGTCTTTGCGTCAATCAGTCTGACAGGCCAGCTGCCTGTGCACCCCGTTCCGGCAGGGCCCTCCTCACGGGGACTGGTTGGTCCCACCTGCTCCTCTCACTCGAGGAGCCCTTGCCCTGCCTCCGAACCCAAACTCCCCTCCTTCCCAGGGAGGGGAGGGGACAAATGGGAGAGGAGAAAAGGGGCCACCATTTAGAGCCTCCGTCGTGGACTGAATGCTCACTCTCAGGCCCACCCCAGCCCTCCGGGAGCGGAATCCGCAGCTGAACGATTTCCCAGGTGCACGCTGGACCCGAGAAGCGCTGGTTTGGAGATCAGGAGGCCAGCTCATCCTTTAACCATTTCTACTGAGCTTCAACCATGTGCCTGGCGCTGTTGTAGGCACTGGGGGACATCGGCGACATAGGAGATAAAACATTCCGGTTTCTGGTAGAGAGAAACAGACAATAAATAAGATAAATATGCAAAATAGACAGTATGCTAATGAGTGATAACTGCTAAGGAGAAAAAGTTTAAGTGAGAAAGAGGAGTAGGGCATGCCAAGGTCGTACACAGGAAGCCCCCAACCCCAGAGAGGAGGGCAGTGGCACACAAAAAGGACCTGGGGGCAGTGAGACTGAGTGGAGGAGAGAGGGGGGACTGACAGCCTGGTGTGCCCAGAATGAGGGGATCCCTGGGACTTTCAGTTTTAAAGCCAAACAGTCCCAGGCAAACAGGAACAGCTGGTCACCCTCAAAGGAGGGCAAGGTGGTAGAAGAGCCCAGAAGAGGGGAACAGCCTCCTGCAGACCCTCCGCACTCACAGTGCAGCCCTCCACCCAGCACCCGACCTTGCTACAGATGCAGACGCTCAGGCCCCGCCCAGACCTTCTGAGCCAGAATCTGCATTTTTCCCAAGGCCCCCAGGGGATCTGGGTATTTGTTAGCTCCTTGTAGACCTTTGTGAGAACTTTGGCATTTACTCTGAGATGGGGGACCTCAGCAGATGATGTGCCATAACATTTAACAAGCCACTGGGTTGGAATAGGCCAGCAGTAAACCCAGGTCGCAACAGCAGCGGCTCCTGGGCCCCCGGCCGGTCAACACAGGTGGTGGAAGTGGTTGGGTTCTAGATACATTTTTGAAGGGAAGATGTCCCTGAGGCATTAAGTGAAATATTTTCTACAAAATGTTTTCTCCTAACCTCACCTCCCTTGGATTAATCACTTGCATTAATCCCCTTCCTTGTACCAGTATTTTTGGGGGCCTGATTGTAGAACTCCCTATGCTGGAGGAAGGAGACCTGGCCGCAGGAGGCAATACCAAGCCAGCCATCGCAGGACAACACGATGAGTTCTCTGATGAAGGGCACCCAAGGGGCTCTGAGGGGACCAGTCTGGGGCAAGGGTTGGGGTTCAGGGAAAGGTCCCCCCAAAAGACTTGTCCTCACATCAAAGCTGACTCTCAAGGAGCCCAAGTGAAAGATGCTGCAGACACAGGACTGGAGGGCAGGAGAGAGGGAGCATTACCAGTTTGGGATCACGGAGGTCACTGTGGACCTGGGTGTGGTCCTGCCAGGCCCCTGCTCAGACCCGCAAAGCTCCTCACTGCCCAGAGGAACAAGTCCAATCCCATAGGCTGGAGTCCAGTGCCTTCTTTATTTAAGCTCAGATGTATTTTTCTGGCTCTAGCCTCTAAATTGACTGCTTCTCTGTGACCCCACCCCATTTCCAGGCCTGGAACCAGGCAAGGAGACTCCTGTCTGGACCCAGGCTGTAAAAGCCTCATTCCAGCCCTTCCTCTGGCCATAGCCCTCCCCTTGCACCAAGCAGTCGCTAGGGCCAAGGGGACCTGCTGCCTGGAGCTCACGTGCTCCCCTCCAGGCCACCCTCCAGGATCTGGAACCCCAGGGTTCACTGCTCAACTGTGCAGCCCCCTTCCAGGGCCTTCATTATACCTCCTGCCCCGCTGGTCCTCCTGAACATGGACAGGGTCAGCGTGCACACCCAGGCCAGCTGTTTCCTGGGGCTGTGTTCAGACCTTGGATATGTGGGCTGAAGTGTCCACACAGTGTGGGATGGAGTCAGAGGTGGGAAGAGAAGGGATGGGCTACAGGCTCTCCCTGATCCATCTCACTCCAGTGCAAAATTCAAAGGATTCTGAAAATTCTATTAAAGTTATTAAGTATGAAATGTCTGATTTCCTTAAGTACTAAGTTTGACGTTGATGTCTCTGACATTTCATTTTGTCACTTCTTGTTTTATGTTTATTGTGAAGGTACAGCCTCATTCTTTCAAACACACGGTTTCACTTGTGATTCTCTTTCAAATTGTTTTAGAACAATTTTTGTGAAACCATGGATGAGTCAAAAATTTGTGTTATTTTCAAACATGAGTTCCATCGTGGAACCAATGCTGTGCAGACAGCTCGAAATATCAACAAAGTGTTTGGGAAGGATGTGGCTCATGAACACACAATACGTGAATGGTTCTAGAAGCTCTGTTCTGGTGATTTTAATCTTGAAAAAGAGCCACATGGGCAACCTGAGATCAAGGTGGATAATGATGAGCTGAAAGCTGTAGTGGAAGTGAATCCATCTCAACCTACGGTGAATTATCAGCAACGTCTGACATTACTATTCCAAAACATTGGACCATTTGAAACAAGTCTGTAAGGTAAAGAAGCTGGATAGATGGGTTCTGCATGAATTAAATGAGTATCAAAAGAGAAATTATCTTGAAGCTTGCCTTTCTTTGCTGTCATGACATAAAGGCGAACCATTTCTACACTGTATTGTTACAGGTGATGAAAAATTGATTCTTTTTGATAATCACAAGTGTTCAGCACAATGGTTGGATAAAGAGGAAGTGCTGAAACACAGTCCAAAACTGAAATATTCATCAAAAAAATTAATGGTGTCTGTTGGGTGGTTCAGCACTGGTATTATCCACTACAGCTTCATGAAACCTGGTCAATCGACTACAATGGATGTCTCTTGCAACCATTTGGACGAAATGATGAGGATGCTAGTGATTAAGCAGCTGAGATCGGTCAGTGGAGACAGGCCAATCCTCTTGCAAGACAACACTCAACCACACGTTGCACAAACGATGCTGCTCAAACTACAGAGGCTGGACGTGGAAACTCTCTGTCATCCACTGTATTCAGCAGACCTTGCACCAACCGACTACCACTTCTTCCAGACTTTGGACCACTTCTTGCCAGGAAAAATAATCAGTTCTCAACTGTGGAAAACACCTTTCTCAATTTCATCACCACTGGCTCTCCAGGCTTCTTCACTGCTGGCATAAACAAGCCACCATTAAGATGGCAAAACTGCATCAATAGGTTAGATGCATACTTTGCTTAACTGTACTGCTTCTTGTTTGAGATACAATAAAATACACTTTTGAAGCAAAATCAGACATTTTATATTTAATGACCTAATAAATCAGAACCTGCTTTCCAAACCATTATGAAGATATATGTGTGCAGATAAGCAGACAAACCTATTTTATTTACGAGATTGTTAGTGTGAGTTATAACTTTTTACTATTTAGACACATGGTCTATGGCCCCCATTTGTACTCTCACCCTGGGCCCCACAAATGTTCTGGCCAGGCTTATGGCACAATTTTGACCCTGTAGATCTCCTTGGAATGTTCCCCACCTCCTCAACTTGCTCATCTGACCTGAAATACATTCAAGGGCCATGTGGAGATCATCTGTCATTTCTGCCTGCCACAATCCTACCCCGTTTCAGCTGGTGCCCAAAGCCTTCTTTTCTAGAAGAAACCCGTTCCCTGTGGCTTGGGCAGGGTTGAGCTCCTAGGGCCTAGTCTGTTGGAATAGGACTGTCTCTTTATGTTGGAAAGACAGGCCAGCACAGAGAGAAGAAAGCAGAACCACGGGATGGAGAGGGTGGAGACAGAGCCCAAGGAACCCTGCGTGAGCTTCTGGATCCAGCCGAGCCTGCACTGAGCCCTCCCTTTGGACTTCACAATGATCTAAACCAGTACGTGCCGCTTTAAACTGGCTGGAACTGGATTTCTGTCACTGGCAACTAAGGAGCCTTCATACTACTTCTAAGTCATAGAATCATGGGCGTCAGAGCCTACAGGGGGCCTTAGAAACTTTCCAATAAAACTTCCACTTTCCCTTGTGTGAGGAACCCGAGACTCGGAAAGGCGAAGCGGTTCGTCCCAATTCACACAGTAAATTAGGGCCAGCGCTGAGACCGGAAGCCGCGCCTCACTCCTGAGCTGCAATGCACTCCCTCCGAGTCACCTTCCTCAGCCCTCCCAGACCAGAGCTATGCCCCTTTCCTCCCTCGGCAGCAGTGTGAGGTCCCTGTTTGCACATGTCCCCGTTTCTTGTCTTGCATTTGTGTTACCAGTTTGCTGGTTCCAGTGGGTGTCGCATCCCAGTTGGAGCAGCAGGTCCCTTGACAAGAATGCCGGCCCATCCCTCACTCGGAAGCCCCTCCGGGCCTCGCTCCGTACCTGACTCGTAGCAGGGGCTGAAAGGGTACTTGCTAATTTACCAGTCAAAGGCCCTGATGCCTGATTCGCAAAATCCAGCCTCCCTTTCCATCAAGTGTACCATCTCTGCATGGATGTTTCTTGCAGGCAAGCCTTTTTTATTCAATAAGCTATTTCCCAGGCCATTAGGAGGAACTACAACCAGAGGCAGAAATGCTATGTGGCTTTTTTTCTCCATTTCCTTTTGTTTTCAATTTTCTGCTTGTGGAGTTGTTTTTTTTTTTTTTCCCTCCCTTCCTCTTTAACAGCCCAAGTTGCTAAATTGCACATCACCAGCAACTCCTGTGAGTTTCATCCTTAAGTGTTACATTTCTGTAACAGATACTCCATAAGCAGCACTTATCTTCAGGAGGGGCTGGTGAGGCACGCTAAAATTACATTTCCATTTCTGTTCCTATGTTTTTAAGCTGTTATTTTAGCATTTCTGCCTAGTTCACAGTTGACACCTACTGATGGAAAATTAAATGAAACTTGGCCAAGAACGAGCCTTCCCTCTCCTCCCCAGGCTGGGAACTATCTCCTTTTATAAGGACACACAGCTGTGGAGAGGCAGAAAGACTCCCAGATTTGGAAACACAAAATCTGTAGTACAATCACAGCCCTGTCGCTAAGTAGCTTTGGGACTTGGAGCAAATCACCTAAACCCTCTGAACTTCATTTCTCTCATCTATAAAATAGAAATCATACCTGTGTAATAGGGTTATTGCGAGGTTTTATATAGTGTAAAAATATCTGACCATATACTGACAGCATGAATACTGTACTGGGAACATTCTTGACACATAGTAGGCCCTCAGTAAATGTTAGTTGTTTCTAGATCTTAGTCCTTTATTTTTTTAACTACTTGATTTTATATCCTTTAGATTGGTTTATGCTCCAAACTGTTTAATAGGGGAATTACGGGGTGCTTCTCCTTCCCAGTTAGATTAGCAGACCATGCCCCAAATACATGGCCATGGGGTCAGTCCCAGTTAAAACCCTCCAATAGCACCTATTATTCTGGAGATCAAGTCCAAACTCCATAGCACCACGTGCAACATGAACCTCCCTCTCCCTCTCCTGCCCCATCCCCATCTAGAACCCTCGGTCATGTACTTCAGCTGGCCAAGGACGCCCCTTCCCTGCCTGTCGACCTGGCTAACTCCTCTTCAGACTGCGAGACAAGAGTTTTGTTGCAGTCTGTCCTTGGGCTCCCCCAGCACCTTGTGCCTCCCTTTCGGGCTGTCGTCAATGGTCTGGCCCATCTCCCCCCACACTGTGAGCGCCGGGGTGGCACGGACTGTGTCTTGTTCATCTTTTATCCTTGGTGCCCGCAAAATGCTTTGCATACAGCAGGAGCTAAGAAAATATTTCTTAACACTGTAAGAGGATTAATTAACATAGGAAAATAAATAAGAGGAAGATTTGCTATGTAAAGACAGAAAGTCTCCTATTAATATATAAATTCAATATAATTCCAACCCATATTCTAATGGGGTTTATATGAAACTTAAAAAACTAATTCTAAAGTTTGTCTAAAGAGTAAATTCATAAGAATAAAAAAGATAAGTTTGAAACCTGCTCTACTAAATACCAAAATGTGTTATATAGCTTTAACAATCAAAATAAAAGTAGAATAGGGAAATGGATTGATGGATCAGACTGGAGTCCAGATACACACCTGTGTGATTATGAGAACTGGGGACAAGATAAACAAAGCATTTTATATCAGCAAGGAAAGACGGGCCATTTAAAAAAAAACAGAAAGTCAACAACCCGCTGTCTACATAGGAAAAAGCAGAAGTTAGGTCCCTCTGGTGTCACCAGAATTGGCCATGCTATGCTGTGGTAATAAACATCTCCCAAGTCTCAGTGACTTACCACAGTGAAAGCTCCTTTCTGGCTCAGGGTACATGTCCATTGCGGGTTGGAGGGAGGGCTATGCTCATTGAAAGCACGCAGGAGCCAGGCCGATGGCACAGCCCTCATCTCAAACGTTGCCAGAGAAAGTCTGGACACAGACCAGAAGGTCTTGAGTTAGCAATTAAATTCATGTTCTTGAAGTGACCCGTCACTTCTGCTCACAACTCTGGCTGGAACTACTCACATGGCCCCACCCAACCACAAGTACACAGGAAGTGAAATCCTACCATGTGCTGTAAAGTGAAGAGAACCAGAAGTGTTTGGTGAAGAACACAATAACTACACACCACCTTTACCATTTCATCCCCCTCCCACAAAAAAAAGTATTTTCAATTATTTTTTTAAAGCAGAAAGAAGTATAAGGAAAGTTTTTTTATATATAATCTTGGAGAGAAAGATGCTTTCTATTCAAGGAATTAAACCCAGAAGCCATAAGGAAAAGAATTACAGATTTAATTGAATAAAAATATAAAATTTTTGCATGGCAAAATGATCTACAAATGAAGATAAAGTGATAGACCAGAGAAAATGGTTGTACCATCATATGTAACTGACAAAAAGTTAATATCCATAATATACAAAGAGTACCTGAAAATCAATAAGAAGACTCAACATGTAGAATAGTGGGTACATGGTAGACAGCCTTGGTTAGAGAATTTGGGGAAATAAACATCTTCATACACTGTTGTTAGAAGTGTAAACTGATTTTTCCCTTTTTCTTAGAGTAATCAACATGTTAAATGCACATACATTTAATGCACTAATTCTTCTAAGTCCTACAAAATACTATGTGTGAATGTATACACATAATGTTATCATAAAAATCTTGTTTGCAAATACAATATTTGCAAGTATTTTATATGTACCATGTTGGTCATTACAGAATTGTTGGTGATGGCAAAAGGAAATTCTTTCAAATGGAAAAAAAAGACAACATTTCACTTTAAATAAATATGGTACATCCATGCCATGAAATACTATGCTGTCATTAAGGAGTATGAGACAGTGTTAAAAGCATAGTCATAGAAAGATGTTCATGATACATTTGTCGTGTGAGATTTGTAGTGCATATTGATCACTCCTCCCCTCTGATTTCTAACATAGTTACAATGAATCCTAAGAACAAAATAAGACCAGGGCACACCAGCCCTACTGGCACTGAGGTGTGACGAGTGGGCTCAATGGAGGGTGCAACCTCAGTCCATGAACCCAGACCTGACCGTTCATAAATTAGAAATCACTTTCAGTTTTTAAAAAGTCCCTAGTATTATAATTCTTCTGGAATATTTAAGCACGGAAAGAAAAGGGCTCTAGCAGTCACTTAACCCCGGTATAAAATGATATAATCAATTAACTGGCCTAGGGCCACCCACCAAATGGGTTACAGAGATGGGATTCAAAGTCAGATCTGACAATAGAACCGGTGTTTTTCCACTTCAAGCCATTCCTCAATTCTCCTGATTGTATTCATGTGTTAAGCCAGCTCCATGGACAGTTGCATTCCTGGGATCAAGCCTGCAGAGTCCTTCCTCCAGACAGAACTGTGTTTCCCCATCTCTGACCTTAACATTATGGTTTGGCCCTCACCAATGTAACCTCTGTTCTTTCTCTAAAAACTGATGTCAGCCGGGCGCGCTGGCTGACGCCTGTAATCCTAGCACTCTGGGAGGCCGAGGCGGGAGAATTGCTCAAGGTCAGGAGTTTGAAACCAGCCTGAGCAAGAGCAAGACCCCGTGTCTACTAAAATAGAAAGAAATTAATTGGCCAACTAAAAATATATAGAAAAAATTAGCTGGGCATGGTGGCACATGCCTGTAGTCCCAGCTACTTGGGAGGCTGAGGCAGGAGGATTGCTTGAGCCCAGGAGTTTGAGGTTGCTGTGAGCTAGGCTGATGCCATAGCACTCTAGCCTGGGCAACAGAGTGAGACTCTGTC
>CAUYRT010068441.1:0-11645 GCA_963574885.1 Lepilemur ruficaudatus
ATGTGCCACCATGCCCGGCTAATTTTTTCTATATATTTTTAGTTGGCCAATTAATTTCTTTCTATTTTTAGTAGAGACGGGGTCTCACTCTTGCTCAGGCTGGTTTTGAACTCCTGACCTAGAGCAATCCTCCCGCCTCAGCCTCTCAGAGTGCTAGGATTACAGGCATGAGCCACTGCGCCCGGCCTTATATCTATTCTTTATCCCAGCAATTTCATGCCCAAGAATTTATTAGATATTTTCACATATGTGTGAAATAACATATATACAAGAAGATTCATTGTAACATTCTTTGCGTAGCCAAAATTAAAAACAACATAAGGGCTGGGCCTGGCGGAGGTGGCTCATATGTGTAATTCTAGCACTTTGGAAAGCTGAGGCAGGAGGATCACTTGAGGCCAGAAGTTTGAGACCAGCCTGGACAACATGGTGAGACCCCATCTCTACAAAAAATTTAAAAAGTAGCCAGGCATGGTGCTGCACACCTGTAGCCTTAGCTACTTGGGAGGCTGAGGTGGGAGGATCACTTGAGCCTAGAAGTTCAAGGCTGCAGTGAGCTGATTGTGCCACTGTACTCCAGCCTGGGAAACAGAGCAAGACCCTGTCTCTGAAAAATAAAACAAACATAAAAACAACATAAGAGCCTTTCAGTAGGACACCATTAAATAAATTGTGGCACAGGCAAATAGTGGTATACTTACAGCCATTAAAAAGAACCAGTAGGGAGCAATCTTCATGATACTTCGGTGAAAAAAGCAAGATATTAAACAGTATATGTATGTGCTACTATTTGTATTTTTTTTTTAAATCTATGCATATGGGTGTTTGTGTATAGAATCTGGCAGCAGTGGCTGTTACTAGAGTGGGGACTGAGGAACAAGCAAGAGGAAGAGTTATTCTTTATTGTATCCTTTTGTACATTTTGAATTTGTGTCATAATTTTGTATTATGTGCATGTACAACCTATTCAAAATAAGCAGTATACAGCTAAGCAGGCAGCATCTCCAGAAGTGTTTACAGTCTTTACGAAGGGGAATGTATGGAAACAATGTAAGTGCTGTACTATCCCTGGGGGTGTTCTGACCTGTAGAAATGGTACTTAGCCTGAAAAAGAGCATTTGTTCTCAAATTTATGTCTACTTAAGATCCAGCTGGGCACAGGGGCACATGCTTGTAGTCCCAGCTATTCAGGTGGCTGAGGCAGGAGGATTGCTTGAGCCCAGAAGTTTGAGGCTATGGTGTACTAACCTGTGAATAGACACTGCACTCCAGCTTGGGCAATATAGCGAGATCCCATCTCTTAAAAAAAAAAGAAAAATCCATTCTCCCATTCCTTTGGGTAATTTTGCATATAATTCTTTACTAGTAGGAATCTCATATGTATGACTATGGGAATAGCCATTCCTAGGTGTCCATTCTGGGTAAAGGGTGCTTTGTAGCTTACAAAAAACTGCACAGTGGTCCCCCTTCTTCCTGCAGGTGCATAAAGTGGAGCCTGAGGCATGGAAACATGTGGAAGTCATATATATAGACATTGCAGATCGAAGCCAAGTACTTAGCAAGGTAGGAACTATTTTAAGATGTGGGTGGCCTTCGAGATGCAGAAATGACTTCTGTGTATTAGAGAAACCTAGGAACCGTACCCAATTTGGTTCAAAAGAAGTTCTCTCTGGTGTGCATTGTTTGTTTTATTTTAAAGTTAGTATTAGGAGTTTCCTTGTCTTGAGGTGGGGAAACTACCATGAAAATAGTGGCCTAAATTTGTGTCTCTTCTTTGGCCTCTGGAAATTATTACTGGACAATGTAGGTGCTGTAGGTGGTGGGGTATTTTGCTCTGCTGAAAGGATGCTTAGCCTGAAAAATCAGAGCACTAGTTCCCACATTTATTTTTCCAACCCAGTATTTAAAAAACATTTATTGCCTGCCTATTGTGTTTGGAATACTCTTTTAGGTTCTCTGGGTTCCAGGTTAGATTATATGAAAAGACAGGTCCTGTGCCTTCAAGAAGTTGGTGGTGGCTTTTTAGAGTAACTAACATTGCAGCAGGTGCCTGGAAAAGGACAGTCCACAGCTAGACCAGAAGCTGGGTGAGAACAGGGACCAGATCTGACTTGCTTGCTCACTGTTATGCTCCCAGGAATTATCTGTTCAAGGAATAAGAGGATTAAATTCCCCCTCATTCATTACTGTTCTTATTTGACAGAGGCCTTGTTGGGGGATTAGGAGACAGAAATTTAACTCTCTGCCCATTGATAAGGAATAAGTGTTTGCTTTTTGTATCCCATGGGTGTGATACCTCTCTCCTTTGGTCAGTCTGTACACTTAAGATATTAACATTTTGATGTGTGTATTTCTAAAAAGATAAGAAAACCATCTTGGGCTTCCTTGCCTAATATCCCTACCCCCAATGTTAAAAGGTTAGTGGATTTTTCAGAAATCTTTTTCCTGAAGTATAACACATACAGCAAAATGAATACATCATAAGAGTGCAGCTTGATGAATTTTCTCAAACTGAACATACCCAACTATTTCTCAAACAGAATACTAGCAAAAGGTATTGTTCTTTAAGTATTTTGTCAACTCTGGTTGTTACATGTGAGTGGAGGGAAACAGTGGTGGGGGAGATTTGTTTTTCTAAAGCACACAGAAATAATCTCCTTAGCTTTGGGAAATACTTGAAAGAGAGAGAGAATGTGAGAGAAAGAAAGAGATGTATTAGCTTCGTTATTTTTGTTAAGTAGATGCTATAATGAGTTTGCTTTTCCTGAGCCTACATTAGTCAATGTAGGCCAGCCGAAAATTAAACTTTTGTTGTGGTTGCTTAACACAGAGAATTGACTGCATTGTAAATCAGTGAAGTGAGACTGACCAGTAGTGGATAGGTTCTATACACTGAACGTTTCTAATAATGATTTTATTAAAACAAGCCAGAGGGAGATTATACTAGAAGATTTCAGGAATGACGGCCAATTATTCTCAGCTCTGATAGTATTTTAGAATCACCTGCAGAGATTAAAAAAAAAAAAAAATCCAGGCTGCCTTTACCTGAAGATATTCTTATTCACTGAGTTTTAGGTGGGGTGGCCCAGAAATTTTGAAAAAATCTTCTCTGGTGATTTTGATGCTCACCCCAGGTTCAAAATCTCTGTCTTAAACACTGGGAATATGTGTCTGCTCAGACTGTCTGGTGATACTTCATACTGGTAAAATTGAAAGCAAACCCTGGCAGAGAAAATCACATAGAACTCTCCTCTGAGGCAAATGTAAACAGCTCTACATCTTGTTTATAACATTTTCCCATATTTGCTCTACGCCTGCAGCATCAAGAACTAGTACGAAGTGTACGCAAATGAAAAATCTGTTTTCCCTTCTCTCTTCCCCCACCCTTCTCCTCCAACCCCAATTCCACAACATCTCTCAGGATTACAAGCCAGAGGAAGACCCAGCAAAATTTAGATCTATCAAAACAGGCCGAGGACCCTTGGGCCCAAACTGGAAGGTGCAGTTCACACCCTCACCACCAGGGGACCGGGCTTGGTGTGGGCGGGCCTTACCCCGTGGAGGAGGGGAATGGCTGGGGCTGGGCTCAGGGACAGCCTGAGGTCTGCCCTCTTAGTTACCTGCCTGGCTGTGGGTATGTTTCTAATGCAGCAAGAACTTCTAAATCAGAAAGACTGCCCATATATGTGTGCATACAAACTGGTTACTGTGAAGTTCAAGTGGTGGGGCCTGCAGAACAAAGTGGAAAACTTTATACATAAGGTAAGTAACCTGGGTGAGGCCTTCCCAGTGACCTCCGTGTGTGTGTTTGCTGGTGGGAGTGTGTTTTGCCCAACAAGAGAAGAGCATACAACCCACGTGACCCGTATCATAGGGTTGCCAACATTAGAATTACTTCACAGTTTGGTTTCCCTATGTCCCCTTGCACTTAACTGTCTTACAGTTTAATGCCGTCCATCCAGGGACACCACATGTGACAGGGAAGGAAACTGAGGCAAAAGAAGGAAACAGGAAGGGACTTGCTATGACTGAACTACAAATAAAACTCAGTCTTTCTTTTCTTGAAGCCAAAAGGCAAGAGGTACTGTGAGCCAAATTCCCTAGTATCCTGAATTACTCCACTGGGCAGACCTAAGGAGTTTTATGCCCTTTTAATTCTCCGACTTGCTAGAAACCTCACTCTTTGGCCACATTTCACAGCTACTGGCCAGTTTTAATCTGGCATTGGGCACCAGAAACAAGGATGAAATTTGGCAGTTGTTTTGGGGCCTTGGCTTGCATAGGAGCTCCTGGGCTCCCTGTCCTGTAGTATTTTGGGCAAAAGGCCTCGCTGTGAGCTCCTTTCTTGGGAGCTCCCTCCTATTTGAAGCCATACATGTGAAGGCAAAGGTCGCTGACCTATGGCTGATCCAGAGAAGCCAGCCAGGCATCACTACTCCCCACTTCCTCAGTAAAGTGTGGGTGTTAGCACGGAGATCATGGGGGGGAACAGCTGTATCAGTGGCCTTCACCTTCTGGATTCTAACTTGGTTCCCTCCTTTTTATAGCAAGAGAAGCGTCTGTTTACAAACTTTCACAGGCAGCTGTTCTGTTGGCTCGATAAGTGGGTTGACCTGACCATGGACGACATTCGAAGGATGGAAGAAGAGACGAAGAGACAGCTGGACGAGGTAAGTGGGATCCACAGGAGGCTCTGGGGCTCTTCTGTGAATAGTAAAGAGACTGTCATGCTGGGGCACTTAACTGAGACCACCGTCCTATAGCTCTAGGCACATGTCAGTGTCTGCTATGGATGAGGTATAATACCAGGCAATATAGCAGCTATAAGGAAGAAAATAGCCTGTGCTCTTGGATTTGTCATTTCGTAGAAGTCTTGGTATATCCAGAGACAAAGACGGCAGTATGTGCCAAATGCCAAGTGAGTAATGCAGGCGCTGCAGTGATTCTTCAGAGCCAGATGGGGGAGATTGTGCTGGGCTGCAGAGTTGGAGGTGACCCTGGGAGGAGGCAGGCTGGGCTGATCTGCGAATACCGTGCACATCACCCGCAGAGGAAAGCAGCAGCACACGTAGGAGCTGACTGCTCTATATGGTGGTTTTGAGCTATTTTTAGAGGTTGGAGCTTTTTTTTTTTTTTTTTTTTTTTGTCTTGGAAAGGATCCCAGAAGGAAGGCTATCTGTTCTGTGGGCGCCTGAAGACCCAGCACTCCTCCTGCCTCATTTGGGGTTGGGAGTGCTTCCCTGAGAAGACTACTCAGAGGAGATTGTCAGTAAATAACATTCCGGCATTCACTGTGTGCTAGGCACCATTCTAGGGGCTTTTACATACGCAATCTTCACAACACCCTGGGAAGAGGCCTTGTTGTTAGCCCCACCCTCAGATGAGGGAGAGGAGGCTCTGAGAGCTCGTGGCTGCTGTGCCTAGGTGATAGAGTGAGGGTAAGGGCCCAGGGCTCTATGGTTCCATAGGTCTTACTCACCTCTACTCCTCCTTCTAAATGCCTTTTGGGGCCCTCCTGCCCTCTTGGGGCTAAAAATAAAGTAAGGCAGGAAGCTCTGTTTCAGAACTGCCATTTCTCCCTTCTTGCCCCGGGTGGGGTTTGGCATGGAGCCTGGGTGTCCACAGGCTTTGCAATGGCCTTGCCCAGCTCTCCTGCAGGGCTGAGCTAAGAGGCAGGCTTGCGTGCCTAAGGTGCCCCATGCTACACAGATGCTCCCTGCCTCGCTGTGCTGGTCTAGGGTGGAAACTGGGCCCAGAAGCTCTTCCTTCCTCTGGAGCCCTGCGGGAAACTGTTTTTACCATCCAGGATGATACTCTTCCTGGGCAAACTCACTGGGAAGTGCTATACTGAGTTAGTTCCTATTGAAAGCAGATGTTTGGGTTATTCATTCAGCTACATTCAGCTTCAGGCAGTGAAGTGGCAGGATTTGGGGCAGGATCCCTGATTCTTCTGCTAAGGATTCCTAGGAAGCCATAGACCTCAATGTCCAGGGCTTTGCTGATTCTGACTGTATAAGAGAGAGGCCTGAGTCTTTTGGTCACCCTAGTCCTGACAAAAAGAAAGGAAAAAAGTTACCAAATGGAGGAACACAGAGAAGCCTGGGGCTTCACCCACCCACTGCCTGACAAAGGCCATCATAAAGTACATTGGGGTTCATGGAAGTATTTGCTGACCACATTTTGCTCTTTGGATAGAATTCATATTCTTAGAGCATGAAGAACTCTCTAGAGGATCTACTGGATCTGCTTTCCTCATATCCAACATTTGGGAGCCCTCAGAGTTAGGGATTCTTTTTTCCGCCCCCTCCCTTTTTTAATATTTCTCCATCCCTTGGAGGAACTTGCTGAAAGCTTAGATGATCACTGTCCTCCAAGATAACTGCAAATGCAAGAAACTGTGGAATGAGAATTTTAAAACTAATTTGCAGTGGAGGAGAAAGCAAAACCAAATCTGTGTCATTCTGGCACATGTTTTGACCTCTTTAGTAACTGTACAGGACTTTTGAATGCTAACTGTACCCCTGGCTTACTGTTTTTTTTTTTCCCCTCTGTCTAAAAATATATTTCTTTTATCAAGGTTTTATTTTTGTAGTTTTAAAACTCAGCCTCCCTAGCTTATGAGAAAAAAGCTGCCCTCTTCAGTCCCACCTGCCAAGAAGCAGCCCCTTGCAATTCTTTACGGGGATGAGTCTTCACATAGATGGTTTGGTTTGGTTAGTGTGTGATCTGTCTTGCATAATAATGTGATTGGTGTTGCTCCATTATCAGTCATTTTGCTCCCACTTGTTGGGTACTTTAAATCAAAAGATCTCTTCAGTCCTGGAAAAATGTTTTTGTATTATTTATTTGATACACTGTTTTCTTTGGTCTCTTTCTAGAATTTTTATTAGTCAGAAGCTGGACTCCATGAATTGACCCTCTAATTTTCTTACATTTTCTTTCCTTTTTAGTCTGCTTTCTGGGGGATTTTTTCCAATGTTAACTTCTCTCTCTTCTGTTAATTTTTTTAAGCATTTCTTATTCTGTGTTCTTTATTAATATGTCTATTTCCTTTTTCTACATGCATTATCTTCCTTTTCTGAAGCTGCAGGTTTTTTTGTTTTGTTTTGGTTTGGTTTGGGTTTTTTTGAGACGGAGTCTCACTGTGTTGCCTGGGCTAGAGTGCCGTGGCGTCAGCCTAGCTCACAGCAACCTCACACTCCTGGGCTCAGGCGATCCTCCTGCCTCAGCCTCCTGAGTAGCTGGGACTACAGGCATGTGCCACCATGCCCGGCTAATTTTTTCTATAAATTTTTAGTTGTCAGACTAATTTCTTTCTATTTTTTAGTAGATTCGGGGTCTCGCTCTTGCTCACCTGCTCTTGAACTCCTGACCTTGAGCAGTCCTCCTGCCTCGGCCTCCCAGAGTGCTAGGATTACAGGCGTGAGCCACTGTGCCCAGCCCGCAGGTTTTTTTGTTTTGTTTTGTTTTGGTTTTTTTGAGACAGAGTCTCACTCTGTAGCCCGGGCTAGAGTGAGTGCCGTGGCATCAGCCTAGCTCACAGCAACCTCAGATTCCTGGGCTCAAGCAATCCTTCTGCCTCAGCCTCCCGAGTAGCTGGGACTACAGGCATGCGCCACCATGCCCGGCTCATTTTTTCTATATATATCTTTAGTTGGCCAATAAATTTCTTTCTATTTATAGTAGAGACGAGGTCTCACTCTTGCTCAGGCTGGTTTCGAACTCCTGACCTTGAGTGATCTGCCTGCCTCGGCCTCCCAGAGTGGTAGGATTACAGGCGTGAGCCACCGTGCCCGGCCCAGTTTTTGTTTTTTGAGGTTTCTTTCTGCTCCCTGAATAATCTGTTTCTTCTGGGTTCCTTGGTCCAGTTTGTGTTGGACTCTGTGTTTCATGTTAGGGCTTTCCTCAAATCAGTAGGTGGGCATCATTGAAGGAAAGGCAGGTAGTTACAATGGGGAACCTTTGCTTCAGGACTCTTAGTCTTTTGGGGGGGCTGCTCATTTTGCCTAGAGAGGACTCCCAGTCTCTTGCTTGGGGGGATAGGCAGCCAGCATTCTGGGGGCCAAACTGGGGAAGGGTCCTGGTGGGATCACCATACCGTCGGTTGGCTTTGACTTAATCCCCTCATTCTGCATCATGCCCACCTTGCTTCTAGCAGAGCCTGGGGTCCTGAGTTCAGGTTTCCCTCAGCACCTTCAGAGAATGAACTTTCTGGCTTTTGCCGTGGCAGGAAACAGGGTGGTTGCTTGACTTCCAGAGCAGGAGGAGGGAATGCTGGGGCCTAAATGTTTTCTATTTGGACTTTGAAACAAGTCACCAGTTTTCAACCCTAGCTGGCACTCCTACCTTCAGAGGTCCCGGTGCTGCTAGTTCCTGAGCCCTTGGAGAACCTGCAGTACACATTGGTCTGCTCCTTCTTGGCTTCCTGTCCGCACAGGTACTTAGGTTTCAGCTTCTGCTTCTCTGCAAACGAGTTACAACTCTTCTGCCCTTTTCCATCTTCCAGGATACTGTTACCATCTTCTATCTGCTGTCTTCTTCATGGTTTTATATCTTTTTTTACTCCTGTCATTATAGTGGATTTTAAGAAGGAATAGTGATAAATGCATGTATTCAGCCTGCCATGAGTAACTGCAAGTTTGTAATAAGAATTATGACTGCTACTCTTTAAACCAATGCATAGTAGTCCAGTGCCAGCAGATTTTTTGTGAGTTATAAGAGGTCACTATAAGGCTACAGTGACCACTGCTGTAACTATAAGTCCCTGTGAGGGGTGGACCCACCATTCTTGGATGAGGCTCAAAGATTTGAGAAACAAGGGATCAAGAGATTAGTTCTTTGCCCAAAAAAGAAAAATGTCAGGAAATATGTGCCTGTAGGAGAGCAGTTTCTCTCTCTGTCTTCCTGCCTCCTCCCTTTTTCCTCCTTCTCTTATGCTCTTGCTTTTTTATAAGGCTCATAATCTCAAAAATGGAAGTACCTTAAAGGTCATTTGGTCCAATTATATGTTCGGTGCTTAAGTCCTCTGTGCAGCTTCCCTACTAGCCTATGCTTGATTACCACCTGTGATGGGGAATTCACTATCTCCTGAATATGTGGTAATAAAAATATCTTTATTATTAATAGAAGCTAACATTTATCAAGGTCTTACTGTATGCCTGTCATAATATGCGGTAAGAGTTTGACACATATTATGTCATCAATCCTCATGGCGACCTATAACATAGGTATTAGTTTTATAGATACAGAAACTGAGGTTCAGAGAAATTAAGGGTACCTTGTAGTTTACTGAACAAGTACCTCCTGGGTTTTGGCCATTAACTGTAGATAATGAGAATGGGAAAAGACAATTCATTTTAAAAATTTTAAGAAAATTTGGCTGGGCATACTGGCTCACACCTATAATTCTAGCACTCTGGGAGGCTGAGACGAGAGGATCATTTGAGGCCAGGAGTTTGAAACCAGCCTGAGCAAGAAAAAAAATTAGCCGGGTGTTTCGTCACACTCCTGTAGTCCCAGCTACTCAGGAGGCTGAGGCAGGAGGATTGCTTGACCCCAGGAGTTTGAGGTTGCACTGAGTATGATCAGGCCACTGCACTCCAGCTTGGGTGATAGAGCAAGATTGTCTCAAAAAAAAAAAAATTTTTTTTTTTTTTTTTAAGAAAACTTGTTTTCCTATTTACTGGAGTCTGGAACATTTGTTGAAAAATAGCAAAGATTCTCTGTGTTAGAGTACATGATTAAAATTCTGCAGAATTTTTTCTTTTCTTTTTCCTTTTTTTGAAGACAGGCTCTCTGCCCAGGCTACAGTTCAGAGGCATCATCACAGCTCACTGCACCCTCAAATTTCTGGACTCAAAGTAATCCTCCTCCCTCAGCCTCCCCAGTAGCTGGGACTATAGGCTTGTAACACCATGCCTGGCTAAATTTTTTTTTTTTTAAGGATGGGGTCTTGCTATGTTGCTCAGGCTGGCATTCTGCATTATTTTCTTGCCCAGGCTTCCCTTGTAGGTCTTCCGAAGTCCTTGTTGGCCCCTTGATTTCCCTGGTCCCTCCACAGCCTATCCCTTCTGGACTTGGCCGTTTGTGATGGAACCGAGAAACTATGTGACACCCTTGCTTAGCTGGCCCACCTTAGGGGCGGTCCCTGAGCCTCTTCATAGCTTGTTTCCCTGTCCCTATGCTTGGATGTGAATGTGCCTGACTCTTTCTCATCACCTCATTTTTTTCTTTTTTGAGACAGGGTCTTGCTCTGCTGCCCAGGCTGGAGTGCAGTGGTATCATTATAGCTCAATGTACCTGCAAACTCCTGGGCTCAAATGATCCTCCTGCCTCAGAGTCCCAAAGTGCTGGGATTATCAGCATCAGCCACCATGCCCAGCCATTTCTGTACATTTTCTAAGTCTGTCTACACATTTTTACTTAGTTGTGATCATATTGTATGTACTGGGCAGTTATCTGACTTTTTCTCTGAATGTTATAGTAAAGTATTTCCCACTAAAACAATTTACATATATGTTTATGACTGCAACATGTGTTGCTCTGCACTCTATAATTACCCTGTGTTGGATTTTCCTTAATCTTTGTCTTTTTTTTTTTTTTTTTTTTTGAGACAGAGTCTCACTTTTGCCCTGAGTAGAGTACAACCTCTAACTCCTGGGCTCAAGCAATCCTTCTGCCTCAGCCTCCTGAATAGCTGGGACTACAGGCATGTGCCATGACACTCAATTGATTTTTGTATTATTAGTAGAGACAGTGTCTCACTCTTGCTCAGGCTGGTCTCAACTCCTGACCTCAAGTGATCCTCCCACCTCAGCCTCCCAGAGTGCTAGGGTTACAGGTGTGAGCCACCGCGCCTGGCCCAGATTTTCCTTAATCTTGTTTCTATGTTCTCACTGTGATGAAAATCTTTGTGCACTCAGGTTTTTGTTTTGGGGGTTTTGTTTTGTTTTGTTGGTAATTAGGATTATTTTCTTAGGATAAATTCCCACAAATGGAATTAAAGAATCTAAGGCTCTTGGTTTTGTTTTGTTTTATTATTATTAGTTTTGGCCTCCATTTTGTGGTAATGAGAAGCTCTTGTTATTTATTGCCAAATTTCTTTCCCAAAGGACCGTACCTATTTATAATGAGAGTGGTTTTCTAACAAGATTCTAAAAATAATTCCACATACTTCATACCTGTGTTCCTTCAGGAATGCTAATTGATTTGTGACTTTTCAGTGCTTTAAACTGATTTTTTTACCAGCTTTATTTTTTATTGAACTTTTTTTTTTTTTTTTTTTTTTGAGACAGAGTCTCACTGTGTTGCCCAGGCTAGAGTGCCTTGGTGTCAGCCTAGCTCACAGCAACCTCAACCTCCTGGGCTCAAGCAGTCCTCCTGCCTCAGCCTCCCGAGTAGCTGGGACTATAGGCATGTGCCACCATGCCCGGCCGATTTTATATATATATATTTTTTTAGTTGTCCAGCTAATTTCTTTCTTTCTTTTTTTTTTTTTTTTTTTGAGACAGAGTCTCACTCTGTTGCCCGGGCTAGAGTGCCGTGGCATTAGCCTAGCTCACAGCAACCTCAAACTCCTGGGCTCAAGCGATCCTTCTGCCTCAGCCTCCCAAGTAGCTGGGACTACAGGCATGCGCCACCATGCC
>CAUYRT010068442.1:0-14037 GCA_963574885.1 Lepilemur ruficaudatus
CAGCTACTCGGGAGGCTGAGGCAGTAGGATCGCTTGAGCCCAGGAGTTTGAGGTTGCTGTGAGCTAGCTGACGCCACGGCACTCACTCTAGCCCGGGCAGCAGAGTGAGACTCTGTCTCAAAAAAAAAAAAAAAAAAAAATTCTACTCTATCATATTTTTAAAAAGTTGGGCCAGCTGTTCAGAAGAGCAGGGAAGGGATGAATAGGTAGAACACAGGGCACTTTTAGGGCAGAGAAACTATTCTACATGATGTGGAAATGATGGATTCATGACATTATATGTTTATCAAAACCCACAAAACTATACAACATAAGGAGTGAACCCTAATTAACCTTAGTTAATAATAAGTGTATCAATAGTGTATCAATATTGGTTCAATATTGGTTCATCAGTTGTAACAAATATAATTTTTGTGCAATTTTTGTGTTAGCGTAAAATTGTTTTAAAAATAAAGTGTAAAAAATATTTTAAAAAGTTGGTTTTTAACCTACTAAAATTGATTTTACCACCCATTAATGGCTTGCTCTCCACAATTTGAGAACTTATAGCCTAGAGGGAATGCCCTGGCCTTTTAACCAGCTTTGCCATCCATAGAGGCTGGCCTTAGACAAGTCACATAATAATTGTTTCTCAACTCTCTCATCTGAAAAACAGATATTTTATCAGATGAATGCCAAGGTCCTTTCCAGCTTCAAAATATTATACCTGTAAATATAAATTCTAATTTTAGAATGCCTTAGAATAAAAGAGAAGTCATGAAGCATGAATTGTAAATTATATGCATATTATTTAGGCCAACTCTACATTTTATAGGCATCTAACAGGTATTTCTATTTTATCTCTCCTATTTAAAATGAATAAAATGAAAAGTAATGATTCTTATGCAAAATACATAAATTACATTTCTCTCTGGGTTCCTGACTCAAGCACTTTATGGAAGAAGCAAGATAAAGAGCATCTAGGAATAATACAAATGGTACTTCCAGTTTGGGGATTTATCTGCCTACTGCCATGGCCTGGCGAGAACATCTCTGAGCTTAGTTCTCATTGGCCACTTGATGTTTGCTGGGAGCCTACTGTGGGCCAGGTTCTGTGCTGGGGGTGAACCCCGTGGTGTCCCATCTATTGTAGCTTGGGTCAAGGAATGGAGATTGGGTCACCCCCTCCCAAACCTTTCTTGCTTTCCCAGTCCCAAGGTCACGTTGGGGAAGGCTGTGGGAAGAGTGTGCATAAGCTCTGATTGGGACAGACCTGGTGTGCACCCCAGTGCCGCTTGTAACAGCTGTAGACCCCTACGTAAGTTATCTAACCACTACTCCCGTGCAGTGTTCTCAGATAAAAATGGCATAATAATACCACATCTCATGGGACTTTCTAAGGATTAAATACTGAAGGTAGCCATCATCTTGGTCCTGGAACTCTGCAAAACATATGAAGGAGCCCTTGGCACTTCCTTCCCATTCTTCATGTTTGCTCTGCCACCTCTCCAACCCAGCCCCACTTCTGCAGCCAATCACGATGGAGACCCTTCCCAAATACCTAATGCTTCCTCCCATTCATTCAATTATTCACCTTATTTTCTAAGAACTGATGACTCTAAGTTAGTTCTGGGACAGATAACCTTGTGTGCTCCCCCTGCCATCCCAATAAGTCCGTGGAGATGAACCCTATTGACACTGAACTTCAGAGGCAACCCGGAGAAGGAAAAACACCGTACATATGATGGCAATACTCTCTGAGAGCTGCAGTTCCAGTCCCCTGGCTTGGTTTTAGTGGGACTGCTGTTAGGTTGATTAATGACTAACAATGATAACATCTAAGTCAGGGGTGGGGAACCTGCGGCCTTGGGGCCACATGTGGCCTTCTGGATCCTTGAATGTGGCCTTTTGACTGAAGCCAAATTTTACAGAACAAATCCTTTTAATAATAACTTAGATCCTAAGTTATTATTTAATGAAAGTCTATAATTTGCTAGGCATGTGCTAAAGAGTTTACATAAATTATCTCGAAGCATCACAACAACCTTGACAGGCTAGGTTTTTTCTTTTACAGATGAAGAAATTGAGTCCCCAATTCATTTATTCATTCATTAAGGAATAGATTTTAGTGAGTGCTACTTATGTGACAAATGTGGGATTAGACACCGGGGATAGAAATTAGAATGACACGTAGCCTTTGCTCTTAGGAAACTTTTGGTCTGTTGGCGGATCTGGCAAATCCACAGACAATTGTGGTCCTGGAGTAAACCCAGGGTTTAGAAAGGGTTAGAAAACACAGAAGATGGCACCTGACCAGACTGAGGTTGGCATGGGAGGTGAGGATAGAAGCTTCTGGTCTTCTCTTAAACTCACTTGATCTGAAGTCTCTCCTCTCCCTCACCCCCTCACCACCACCAGCTCCCCCCAACACACTCTAGATAAACAAACCTAGAGCAATTCTTCCAAGTCCCCATAAGTCCTTTCTGCCCTGGTACCTAAACTAGTAAATGTCAGTGCCCAGGGACCATGTGCATCTTTAACAGGAATCTTCCAGAGACAAAATGTACTAAGACTAGGAGGACCACGTGGTTTATCACCCAAATCAAGACACTTTTGAGAATGAAAGGGGCCCTTTTAACGATTATGCACCAGGACAGCAAGTGGGAACTAGGTATGTCCTGGCAACCTGGAACACAGGTGTAGGTTAAACATAACCTAGAGGAATGCCTGTAATGAACAGACTTGGAATGCTGACCAGTGAGTGGGGAAAGCATTTGGTGCCGCAGTTCCTTGGTGTCCCTCAAGCCTCTTCCCTAAGTAGTGCCATGGGCTTGAATCCTGGGCCTCCTTTCCCTATGTGTGGGGAGGCCCTGCCCGGCAGTGGGCTATGGGGATGTGGGATGGTTGCTCTGACAGCAGTCACAGCAGTCTCTTGGGAGTTGTTACCAGGGTGAGGGTACCAGCCAAGGGAATACCCAAAAAGGAGCAGCCCCCAGTGGGGAGGGGGCCACCCTCCCTGGGGACTGGAGTCCAGCGATTCCACTGATTAGAGGTGGTGAGCCAAGCCCATGTCATGCCTCACTGATGCATGGCTGGGTGAAGAAAGAGCTCATTGAATTGTTCATAGAAAAGAGTGGTGCCCAAAAGGCCAGGGCTCGAGAATGAGGCTGCCTCAGGCACAGTGCTTGGCAGGACACCAGGGCTGAAAGGTACAGCAAAGGCCTCCTAGAATCACTTCTCAGAGCAGGGATTTGTGTCACAAACTGGCCACTGCAGAGACAGATGAGAACTCACAGGTTTTGTCTGTTTGTTTGTGGTTCAATGCTGATGGACATGTCAGAAGGTGTCAGAGCAGTAGCCCAGCCTTCATGTGACAGGGAAAACCCAGACCTGCGTACCTGAAATGGAAGCAAGACTGTGTCCCCAGGGCTTTGTCAGCTGCTCCTTGCTCTCTGGAATCTAACTGCGCAACCAAGAGCCGGAGGCCATGGTGGCCAGATTTGGGTCTAATCCTGGTTCATGGCCTCCCAGCTGAGTGAATGAGGCCATAATGATAAAACATAACTTTCTGTGTACTCAGCACTACCCCTAAGCCCTTTGTATATCTTATCTCACTCTTCTCAGAAACTCTGGGTACTATAATTATCCCCAGTTTATAAAGAAAAAAACTGGGGCACGGGATAGTGGTGGAGCCAGGGTGTACACCTGGCTGTGTGACTCTAGAAACTGAGCATTGCAGCCCTACCTTGTGCTGCCTCCGTTCCATGAATTGTAAAATGGGGATGAATGTAGCAGCTCCTCCCTAGGGTGTTGTAATATTCAAGTGGGATAATCCGTTTACAGCATGGGCACAGCGCCTGCATGCAAACCAGCCTTAGCTACCGTTCGCATGATTAGTTACAGCCTTGCCACTGTCTGTTTCTTCTCAGCGTCCTTCAGACAGTCCTCTGGTTGAACATCACAAGACTTCCAGCTTCTTGGGTTAGGAACACGTTGTCTACTTGGCATGTGTGTGAAGGGAAGCAGCAGGGATCAAAGGGCAAGAGAAAAGGATAAAAGTGGAGATTCTCTGCCCTCCTGAATAGTATTCTAGAAATCCTTCATGGATTGAAGTTCAAGTTTGATCTTCTCAGCAAAAAGTTTAGAAAAGTTCCTCTATGCATTCGTTTAACTGTAAAATAAGCATCTCTATAGCAATAACAAAAAACCCTCCTGGTTTTTTTCTTTTTGTGTGTATGTCTTCCATGCACATACAGAAAAACAAAACAAAATAACCAGATGAATTAGAACCACTTCTCTGTCCAAAGCTCCCATATGTGAGAGAAGGGAAGATTTTTCTTTCTTGAGCAAGGTTAGACGTGTGTATAGGGAGAGTGGGTGATGGTTCCACCATCCTGTTCCAAAGCCTCAATTCCAAAGAGGAGTGACCCAAGAGAAACCCCAGGGAAATTCTAGCTCTGGCTCCCCTGCAGACCAAGGGGTTCTCAAATATCCCCTCAGGGTAGGAACCTTAAGGATGCAGCCCAGCCACTCCCTGGGGAGAAGTTCCTACTCACAAAGAAGGTATATGGTAGATTTCTGGCATGGGGCATGTGGATGGGGAGGCGTTGGCCCTCCTTTTTTGATTCCTTTTCCAGTCCTATTGGGCTCAGATGCATGCTGCTTGGTCACTGGGGGAGCTGCAGGCCCAGGGACTTTATGTACTTATATTTACCCAAGCATTCTCATTGCTCCAGTCCGGATGTCAGCATTCCAGGACCACCTGGGGAGGGACGGAGCAGAGAGGGCTGGGTGGGGTGAGCTGCTTGCAAGAACTCTCTGGGAGACCCATGGAGAGCTGGGCTGTGTGAGAGCCTGGGCACAGCAGCATTTCGGAACTGTAGACCCACTCCCTCCCTTTGGTGTGGTTCTGGCTCTGTAGGCTTAAGGATTAAAGACATGAAAGAGTTCACAAGCCAGTGGCTCAAGACTTCTCTTGATGTTCTCAGTCAGTTCTGTTCAGAGGCCTCAGCTGTCAGAGAGAATACTCTGCGAGATATGAAGCTGTGGCACAGTTTGCATGTCCAGCTTTCTTTACTCCCCATATTCGGGCTTTGCAGGTGACAGAAGGAGCTGATTTGCCTTCCTCCAAAATTGTCCATGGAGGGGAGCAAAGGAGCAGGAACTAGGACAGAGGAGGGGACAGGGAAAACAAGAAGGGAAGCCAATACCAAAGAAACTGAGTAGGAAATTTTTCAGGGAAGTTTGATCTGGATGCGAAACATCACATCTTGCTTTTAGAGCAGATAATCCATCTCTGTGTGTATAATCACAGCCCCGCTTAGAAATGCCACAAGGAATTTTGCTTGTTCTTAGTCCCCCAATTTCCCTTTCACTCTTCCCCGTCTCCCATTCAATGGAAAGCTCCGGTTTGTTTTAGACAAATGCAACACAGGAACTGATACAGCCATGTTACATCAACTTTCATAAAGCCAGGAGGATGGAACTTAACTCTTCCTGGTGGGAAGGACTTGGGGTGGGGGGTTTCCATTCTTGGCCAGCTGCCCCAGGGAACTCCAGGGAGAATGATCTGGTTAACCCAAAACTGGTGGAGAGCGGCCTGTGCTTGAAACTTGCTTTCAGGGAAGAAAGCCTGGATTCGGCTAAGAGATAAGCATGGGCACGTTTGACCCTTTTGTGTCCTTCATTTGATATTAACATAGCTGGGCAAGAAGGGAGGAGGCTGACCTCAAAGAGATAAAGACTATTTTCCTTTGAGCTAGAGGACCCGAAGATCTCTTTGTTTTGTTTCTGCCTGGAAGAAAAGTAGAGCTCATTCCAGCCCTGCAAAAGGTCACGAAATACCCCGGGCTCTTGTTGTAGTAACTGTTTCTGTGAACTCGCTTGGGAGGATTGTAGTAACTGTTTCTGAGAACTCACTTCCGAGGAAAACATACTGGTTTTTTTTTTTTTTTTTTTAATTTCAGAGTTTTACGGGGGTACAACACTTTTTGGTTGGACTGCGAACTAGTACCTCTATGAAAAATACTTTGGAGATAACTCAAAGAACTAAAAGTAAAACACACTATTTAATACTGGCCAAAGACACCTGGGGTTTTGTTGTTTGTTGTTTTGGTTTGTTTTGGTTTGCAAGAGCTAAAACAATCGCTTTAGAGTCTGGTTTCCCTGGTGCCAGAAACAAATCCTAGTACGTCCTGCTTCTGGCTCAGTTGTCCCCAGCCCTCGCAAATAATCAGTTGGAACACAGAGAACAGAGAGCGACTGGCTTCCCCTTCCCGTGGGTGGGTTCCACTGGAGTTCTTTCCCAGATCAGCACACAGCATCTGGGTCCCTGCCGTGGTGTCCCCACTCTATGGGGACCCTCCCCACACCTGCCCCCAACCCAAATTACTTCACAACACAGCAACAATCAGTTGCCTGTGGCAAATGGTGCCTTACAACGTACACAGTGGAAATAGTTTGTCACAAGCTGGTTTGCAATTTTAAATATACCTGTGCCCCACCCAGATTTCAACACATTAGTAATTATTCTGTCCTAAAACCTAGTGACTGGGAGCAGGGAAGGCAGAGGGGTGGGGATTCAAAAGAGCAGCTGCAGGGCCCAGATCTGCTATCCTCTGCCTGCTAATAATAGCTCCCATTTTAGCCGCGCTCACTGTGCCAGATATGTGCTGAGCACTTCTCCTTTATCGCCTGTAACCCTCACAACAGGTCTGGGAGATGCAGGTGGTTCCTATTTCGATTCTGGGGAAATGACGGCTCTGAGAGATGGAGGGTTTGCCTGAACTCACGCAGCCAGTGAGTACTGAAACCAGGTCTGACCTCCCTTCTGATTCTCAAGCCCTGTGCTCTTAATCACTGTGCTATACTGTGGCTTCAAGCCGATGAGTTTAAGAAGAGTGGGTGCCAGGAAATGCCAATGAGACAGGAAGGGAGCTATTGCCAAAATGCCAAACCAAAAGGGGTTTGAAACCTGAGAGTTGGCAGTTCACCACCGTGGCACCTTGAGGCCAAGCGGAGGTGTTCTTGGACCTTGTATACCTTTTTAGAATCATAAAGGGTAGCATCCTTGGCCACTGCCTGACACTAACTCAGTTTGGAAATTGCAGGTTTGGAAAGCCAAGGATGGGTTTTAAAATTTATTTCAATATAATCTCTGTGCTAACGGGTGGTGGAAAAAAAATAATGAAGCTGATGTAGCTTAAGTCATAAGCAAATGCAAACTGGTTTTCTTCCAAGATGTTTGGAATGGAATGGATGCCCCTGCACTGGGTATCTCCCAATACCTAGCCCCACAAGAGCCCCAGTGAGGCTTCCTTATCCTTCCTCACCTCAGCTTCCTGCCCCGACAGCTGCAGGTGTCTCCGTGTGATAATGATGGCAACCACTTTGGTTAAGCACTAACACCAAGGCATGGCACCGAGCTATCTTCTCCCTCACCACACAGCCAGATGGGCTGCTTGGTTGATTCAGGGTCACCCTCCCCATCTGTCTCTCTTTGATAGTTACATTTCTCTTCCCTTGCTGGTGTTTAGTGGTTGTTGAATCCAGAGCGTTACATACATCTTTAAGAGAGTGCATACTATATGCCACGCGTTGTTCTAAGTCCTGCCTGCTACTAACTCTTTTTATTCTCATAAAATGAGTAGTACTATTACCTCCATTTTATAAATGATAAAAATCAGGGTCCAGAGAGGTTAAGTAACTTGCCCATGTTGCACAGCTGATGAGGAGGAATCTAGGCTGCCTGTCTCTTAGCTTCTGTGTGGTAGTGATCCTAGCCTGTGTTCATTCAAACTTCTCTTCCTGGGCATGCCAGCCCTATCCATGGTTAGGCTGCTGCTGCTGCTATAACTGGCTCTTGGCTGCAACACTGAAATTATATCAAGTTTGCAGGTGAGTGTGATGCTATTTTAGGTTGTCAAAGAAAATATCACATAGTGCCATTGATGTTCTCCATAGAGTGCCTCTGAGTGATTCACTTTCCTTGAGGACACCTCTTGCCTTGTATCTGGACACTGTGACTCAGTTTCTAAGGTCATCAAATATGAGGGCTGGACATCTTTGGTGGCATCATCACCTATTCGTAGAATGTGCAGTCAGCCATCTGGGAAAGACACAGAGCAGAACACTGTAAGAGGAGCAGTATTTTGGGGTCACTCACAGGAACATGCCGATTTCAGAGCTTAAGAGGACCCTTAGAGGGAATGAGGATAATAATAGCTAATGATTATTAAGCCTTTACAACGTGCCATCTCTGGTCTAGGCACATTCTAGGAACTATCTCATTTAATCCTCACCTCAAGCGGCTGATGTAGATCCTATTCTTGTCCTCCTTTGGCAGATGAAAAAAATGAGGCACAGAGAGGTGACATGATTTCCCATGAGCACGAGGTACATAAATGGGGGATCTAGGATGCAAATACAGCCAGCAGCTCCAAAGACTGAGCTCAAGCGTGGCACTCCAGCTGCCACCTGAATGTCCTTCCCTGAAGCTCTATTTTGGAGAGATGAGGACTTTTAGCCATCTTATCACCGTCTCCATTTTTAGCCTCAAATGAGCCCCTAGAAACAAAGTGAAAAGAAAACCTGGCCTGAAACAACTGCATAAATCCCGTTTCAGGAACAAGGTTGGGAGGACAGAGGGTGGGGGCAGAATCTCGCAAGGTTGTAATTCAGTGACTGATGTCTCTGATTGATCATGGGAGGAAGAATCAGACCAGGTTTTCTCAGTTAACATTCATGGCAGCAGGCAGGGTGGGGAGGGCGAATCTGGTGCTTGATCTTCCAAGTTCTAGAAACAAGACTCCAGCCTTCTTCATCTTTCCCCTCTTGCACCTGACCCTGCTGGGCTGTCATTCTTGCCACTGTCACTGTTGGTTCCTTGCCCCCATTTCCAAGATGCTGACAGGAGGGAAGTGTCTCCCAGCTGGCAACATAGGTTTCATTTTAGCATCCAAAAAGCTGGGCATTCGCATTCTGGTGGCTATTTATTATAACATTACTACTTTCTTTTGGATGAAGTTTTAAAAGTTATGCAAAGATATTTGCAAATCATATATCTGACAAGGGATTAATATATAGAATGTATAACGAACTACAACTCAACAACAAAAAATCAATCCAATTAAAAAATGGGCAAAGGATTTGAAAAGATGTTTCTTCAAAGAAGGTACACGAATGGCCAATAAGCATACGAAAAGATGTTCAACATCACTAGTCATTAGAGAAAAGCAAATCAAAACTACAAAACCCATTAGGGTGGCTGTTATCAAAAAAATGGAAAATAAGTCCTGGCCAAGATGTGGAGAAAGTAGAACCCTCGTGTGTTACTGATGGAAATGTAAACTGGCACAGCCACTGTGGAAAACAGTTTGGCTGTTCCTCAGAAAGTTAAATAGCATTATCATGGGATTCAGAAATTCCACTTCTAGCTATATACCCAAAAGAATTCAAAGCAGGGACTCAGAACTTACACACCCATGTTCATAGCAGCATTATTCACAATAGCTAAACAGTGGAAACAACCCAAATGTCCATCAACAGATAAATGGGTTAACCGAGCATGGGGTATACGTACAATGGAATGTCATTCGGCTATAAATAGGAACAAAATACGATACTTGCTACAACATGGATGGACATTGAAAACATTATGCTAACTGAAATAAGGCAAACACAGGACAAATATTATATGATTCCACTTGTATGAGGTATATCTAGAATAGGCAAATTCATAGATACAGAAAGTAGAACAGAGGTTACCAGGGGCTGGAGGGAGTTGGGGGAAATGGGAAGCTATTGTTTAATAGGTACAGAGATTCTGTTTGGGATGATGAACAAGTTTTGGAAATGGTTAGTGGTCGCACAATATTGTGAATGTACTTAATGCCACTGGATTTCACATTGTAAAGTGCTTAAAATGGTAAACTGTTACGTACGTTTTACAACTTTTAAAACCACAACAAAATGTTATGCAAAAAGTTCTATGGGGTTTAATCGTTTAGCAGTTTATGACCCCATTAACATTCACCACAACCATCCTTCAGAAAGGCATGCCATGTGAAAACCACACTTGGCTCTCTAAGCTGGAACCAAAACCACCATTACTCTCCTCTCCCCAAAGTGAATCTGTCCACACATGGTTGCTATTGGACCCTACCTGTTGCTACAGTATCACTGTGCTGTGTTACTAATGAATGTGACGCGTCCTGACTTTCAAAGCATTCACATAGCGAATAAAACCACTTTTGTGCTCCTTGGTATAAGGCCACATCTCTTCCAAGCATTTCAGCACTTAAAAAAAAAAAAAAGGTGAGCTAAGGACCTAAATGGCTCGAGTTTAAACTCCAATCATTATTTAGTCAGGGACAGAGCCAATTGTGGTGTTTAAACTGCATCATTATTTAGACAGGGACAGAGCCAAGTTTACAGAATTCTGGAAGGCAAGCTTAACCTCAGGGTACCTTAGCAGTTGATCTGTGTGGCTGGTCCTGAGGATTTAATTCAAAGCAAACTGTTCATCGTTTATAGCCTGGCTTTCCTCTGCATACCAGAAATGTAAAGACGAATGAGGCATAACTCCTGCGGTCAGAAGGCTGAGAGTCTAATCAAAACGTAGAAATAATGCTAACAGAGTAAAATGAGTGTTAATAGGTACATGTCCAAGGTGTCATAGAGACTGGCGTCAGGGGCCATGAAGGGTCACAAGATGAGATGGCACTCATCTGTGCCTGAGATGGCCACATCCTGGAGGAAGAATGGAGTTCCCTAGGGTGACGAAACACAGAGGGGGACTTCGTGTAGCAGGAACTGCGTGTGCAAAGCCACAAAGCGTGGCAGGATGGGACACCCAGAAAACCACAAGCAGCCGCGTGTAGGGAGAGCAAAGGTGTGTGGGAGAAGCGCACAGGAGGAACTGAGATTTTTTCGTAGCTCAATGGGCAACTGTTGGAGCATTTTAAGCATAGAAGGAGCCTGGAGGGGAATGATCAAGTTTTCACTTTGGAAAACAAATTTAAAGTTTGGTGGATAGATTTGAGGGGTTGGAAGCTTGGGAGAAGGAGCCCAGTTGGAAGGATGACAGAGTAATCCAGGTGAGAGATGAAGAAAACCCAGATTCAAGGGAAATATCCAGGGTCAGGCGTGGTGGCTCATGCCTGTAATCCCAGCACTCTGGGAAGCCAAGGTGGGAGGATCCCTTGAGCTCAGGAGTTCGAGACCAGACTGAGCAAGAACAAGACCTCATCTGTACTGAAAATAGAAAAATTAGCTGGCTTGGTGTGAGTGCCTGTAGTCCCAGCTACTCAGGAGGCTGAGGCAGGAGGAGGATCACTTGAGCCCAGAGTTTGAGGTTGCTGTGAGCTACCATGATGATGCCACTGCACTCTACCCCGAGTGACAGAGTGAGGTTCTGTCTCAAAAAAAAGCTATTTCCAAGGCAGCAGAGGCAAAATAATTGTAACTGTTTTCCTAGATTGAAGTGAAAAATGAGGTCACAGTGCTTCTCATCTTGGAATTACCGTGCAGCCTACAGAGCTGAAGGACAGCGGATTCCTCTGGTGCCCCCTTCTCGGGACCAAGCTGGGTGGACTGCACCTGCTCCTTCCCTCCTCCCTCTTCTGTAGAGCTCCCTTACTCAGCCTACCTATGTTATCTGAAGACATGGCCTTTTATTTTACTATCAATTTTATTTTTTATATATTTATATATATATTATATATTTTATGTATATAAACCTGCGTCTACCCATTTCCCATCCCAACCTGCAAAAGGTAACCACAGTTACTAGTTTCTTATGTACCCTTCCAGAGCTTTTTTTATACCTATATTCAGGCAAATAGGATTATGTATTCTTCCCTTCCCCCTTTTATTTTCACTGCTTTTAGGGGGGTCCTTTGATAAGTTTAGGAAACCCAGGGGGCTCATTCAGTCCCAAGGAGCCAGTCCTGGTTACCACTATCTTCTCCTCTGCAATACTTTGGGGTATAAGGGCCCCAAACAACAAGCCATCCAGTGGGCAAGGCCTGACCTCCTCAGGAGGCTGCACCTACGCCTGCAGCTCCTGTAGTAAAGCATGCTGGCCGGCGCCAGGCAGTGCAGGTGAGACTATGGCCACAGTGGAAATGCAGATGTCACAGAGGCCCCCAGCCTCAGGCTGAGGAGAACAAGACCCCGTGTTATGCTTAGATGTGACTGCTCCACAGCTAAGAGGGCCTACTCATCTGCCACATTTAGCTATTTTCCCATGGACCCACCCATGGGGGCAGGTGGCTGGACTACAGGGGACCAGCTGCACACTGCTCCCAGAGTCAGTGCTCCAGAACAGAGCTTGACCCTGAGCCTCTTCAGGAGCACTGCTGTTCTTTCCTGTGGGACGATCCCAGCCCAGGCCACCTCAGTCTGTGTCCTCTGAGTACAGCAGAGATAATATTACATTAACTTTGAAATCATAACGAGAAGCTCTAGGTCTCACTACTTCCTTCCAGAAAAATCTTTTGCAGCTTGCAAGTATGGGTGCCTTTGGGAGGAGCACAGGCTCATTTCACACACGAGAAAGCAGCTCAGCCCCGAGGTCTTAGGGAGACAGGTTTTTGATTTCACATGGTTGGGGCTGAGTTCTTTTGGATGGGTAAAGGGAATTGATAATAAAGGAGGAGGACTGAGTTGGGGGAGGATCTCAGAGATTAATTCAGTTCTGGAAATATTGAATTTATCTGGGTGACCTCTCAGCTTCCTATAGTAAACATAAATCCTGATTTTAATGGAGTTTCAAAGCTGCCCACCACTGAATTCTCTCAAGTCTATATCACTCTTCATGATTAAGCTTCTCCTGGATTTTCTTAACTAATGAAAGTCATATTCTGGAATTTTAAACAAGATAGCTATTTAAAAAGAATAGACCATATTATGTCAGGGGATACAATGTGGCACCCACCAAATATAGTTATAATAGTGGTTAGTAGTCAAAGAAAGGTATTAAAATGCCAATGAGAAAAGGATGTCTGTATAGAGGATGACCTTAGAACTATGAGACTACTGTCATGCCATGTATACAATTGGCATTCAATAATTTTACTTTAATGTTAATAGTAGCTAACACTATACATACTCACCAGGTGAGTTTATTTTACATGCCTTATCCCTCTGAGGAAGGTATTATTCACACCCGCCCCCATTTTACAGATGAGAAAACTGAAACCCATAGAGGTTAAGTAACTTTCTTTTAATTACTGTTACTCTTTAGGATATTGATAAACTACTAACAAGGCACAAAGTAACTATGGCTTAACAAGATAAAAGTTTAATTCTCATGTCAGTCACATTATGAGCAGTCCAGGGCTGATAAGACAGTTTGGTCATGTTGGGGACCCAGGCTCTTGCTTTCCTGATGTTCTGTCTTCTCTAGTTCTGTCTACTCTATTCCACCTTGTCAAAGATGGAGCAATGTCACCTCTGCATTCCAATGGAGAAGAGAGGAAAATGGAAGACACAGTCTGCCTCTTTAAGAGCATAACCTGGAAGTTGTGCTCATGTTTCATTGGCCAGAATGTGGTCACATGGCCATACTTAGTTGCAAAGGAGGCTAGGAAATGTAGTCTTAGTGGCAGGCCATTAATTAAGTTAAAATTCAGGCAAGGGGAGAATGAATGCTGGAGAACAAATAGGAATCTCTGCCCCAGAGAGAGGTAGAACTGGGATTCAAACCCAGCAGTATGACTTCACAACCAAAACTATTAATCATTACCTTCATTACACTGTTGTCTAAGAAGAAATAAATGAAGTCAGGAGTTGGTAAGATCTTTCCCCACATTTGAAACTTTCTTTTAATATTCTACTTTGGGTACATGAACATGAGCATGCATGCACGCCCACATACACACTCACAATCTTATTATTTTTTTTTTTTTTTGAGACAGAGTCTCACTCTGTTGCCCAGGCTAGAGTGAGTGCCGTGGCGTCAGCTTAGCTCACAGCAACCTCAAACTCCTGGGCTCAAGCGATCCTTCTGCCTCAGCCTCCCAAGTAGCTGGGACTACAGGCATGCGCCACCATGAC
>CAUYRT010068445.1:0-23905 GCA_963574885.1 Lepilemur ruficaudatus
CGGGCATGGTGGTGCATGCCTGTAGTCCCAGCTACTCGGGAGGCTGAGGCAGAAGGATCGCTTGAGCCCAGGAGTTTGATTGAGGTTTGACTGAGGTTGCTGTTGAGCTAGGCTGATGCCACAGCGCTCTAGCCTGGGCAACAGAGTGAGACTAGGTACCCACCCCCCCCCCAAAAAAACTTGGTAAGAACTTCCTGGAGGAAAAATGTCTCCAGTGTGCCTGCTCACCTCAGATAATCTAGAGAAAAAAAGCATATAAGGTGGCTGGGTTAGCTACTGCATGACATTTGCTGTATTTTGTGACCTAGGGAAGCCTGACTTTAGTGGAATTATTCCTGGTATTGGAGAAGTTTTTCTCCGAGCATTTTTCCTTAGAACACACTGTTCAAAGGTGGTAGTGAGATCATCACAGTGTATGATCTATAGTTAAGATTCTCACAGTCTGGATGGGTTAGAATCATCTGATGAACTGGGAAATTTCCCAGGTGATGTGAATATACATAAAAATTGGGAATTAGTGGCCTAAATATGCACTGTGTAAGATAATGATGCTTAGGGATGTAGGTAGGTAAATATTATTTTTCTTGGTGAAAGGCTGTGGGATATACTTACTTTTTGACACCTTCATGGTTTCTTCAGTGATGTATGTGCTGGTCATTTGTGTTCATTGGGTTATTTCCTTCTTGGAGAGTGGAACATTGAAGTTCCACTTTTAGGAAACAGGTTGCCAGAAATCATGTTTCCCATATAAGTTATGAGTTGACTAATTTATGTTTGTAAACTTTTAATTGTATTAAATCCATCTGCACCTTGGATTAAATCATCATCCTAAAATGAGGCAGCATTTCACCCATATAATAAAGATAAGTGACTACACTGCAGGCTGGGTAGTGGGTGCTAATCCATACTGAGCAGTCCTGTTCCTTGCAAAGAAGCCCAGTCTCAGAATACAGTTTACTGTCGCATTGTCATCACAGATCTGGCAGTTCTGTTCCTTTATGACATGTGTAAAAGGGTCATATGTCAAGGGTAACATATGTCATATGTGTAAGGGTCATATGTCAAGGGTAACATGGATTAAGTGTCAGGAAGTAGAGGGCCTTAGAAACCCAGGTAAAGTGAAACGAACCACTTCCCATGAGGAACCACTCAGAGTGACCCACTCCAGCAGTAAATGGATCGAGGCCAGAGCCTAAATCTGACTGCAGAGCTGTGAAGTGAGCTCAGGAGACCCCGTGCTGGGGGCTAAATATTGGGTCAGGAGTAGATGAAGGTTTAATGGCTGGGTTTATGATCTCTTGGGGAGATGTGGCACAGAAAAAGGGGGAAGTGCATTGGGACCCAAAAGAGGATGGCAGATATGCCAGGACGGACTATGTGGTTAGCAGCCCAGTGTCCTGGTCAGTTCCTGGATACTCTCCATGGTGGTAAACACCAGGCATCCGAGCAGGATTCTGAAGATCCAGCTGATCAGGACTTTCAAGGGCTAGTGCTCTGAGACTGAATGGGCGACAAGCTCTAACTTTGGGTGCAAGGGGGACTCATCCCCTCATGCTACTTTAGAGTATAGTAGTGCTAGGCCCACATAGGCTGAATGGACAGGGTCCTTGTGTCCTGTAGGTCTGTGGGGGGGGGGAATAAGTGTCTTAAGTACCCCTACCCCCAGTTTGTTGGCAAGGTGCAGGGCTAAGCAGGCTGTTCCCTGCTGAAGATAGAGACATAGCATGGTATTCCTAGCTCTGCCTCCAAAAGTCCTTGGTTTCCCAGCATCCTGCCCATCCAGTTTGTCTCTTGCGGGTCTCTGCAGCCCATCTGGTAGCATTTCTGCCTGTGCTAGTGGTGCCTCCTGACTCAACTGTCTGAGCTTCCCTGATGGGACCTCCTGTACCCTGCCTGGGCCAGGAGCAATCCTACTTGCTGCCCTGGCCTCTGATCTGGGGCAAAAGCAGTTCAGGAGGAATGATACTCTTCAATAAATGGTGCTGGAACAACTGGACATTTACAGGCACACACACACACAAAAAGAACACGAAGATAAACCTTACACCTTATGCAAAAATTAACTCTAAAATAAAATTCTTAAATATAAAACATACAATTATAAAATTTCATTTAAAAAGACAAACAGAAGAACATCTTTGAAACCAACAGCTATATTACAAAAGAAGATCTCAAATAAACGACATCTCAAGGAAATAGAAAAAGAAGAACAAAATAAGCCCAAAGTTCACAGATGGAAGGAAATAATAAAAACTAGAGCAGAAAGAAATGAAATACAGAATAGACAAAAATAGACAAAACTAAGAGTTATTTTTTGCAAAAATAAACAAAACGGACAAACTCTAGCTAGAAGTACCAAGAAAAGAGAGAGAAGACTCAAATAAATACAATTAGAAATAAAAGAGGAGGTATTATACTGGATGGCACAGAAATAAAAAGATCACAAGGAGCTATTATGAATTATACATCAACAAATTAGACAATCTAGAAGAAATGGATAAATTCCTAGAAACATTCCTAGCAACCTACCAAGACTGAATCAGGAAGAAATAAATAGACAGCTTAAATAGATCAATAATAAATGAGGAGATCGAACAGTAATAAAAAATCTCCTGACTAAGAAAAGCCCAGAATCATATGGTGATTCATGGGTAAATTCCACCAAACACTTCAAGAAGCTGTAATACCACTCCTTCTTAAACTCTTCTACAAAAAGAAGAGAGGACACTTCCAAACTCATTTTATAAGGTGAGCATCACCCTGATACCAAAGCCACACAAAGACAGCACAGCAACAACAACAAAAAATCACTACAGGTCAATATACTTAATGACTGTGGATGACAAAATCCTCAATAAAGGCCGGGCGCGGTGGCTCACGCCTATAATCCTAGCACGCTGGGAGGCCGAGGCAGAAGGATTGCTCAAGGTCAGGAGTTCGAAACCAGCCTGAGCAAGAGCGAGACCCCATCTCTACTAATAATAGAAATAAATTAATTGACCAACTAAATATATATATAGAAAAAATTAGCCGGGCATGGTGGCGCATGCCTGTAGTCCCAGCTACTCAAGAGGCTGAGGCAGAAGGATCGCTTGAGCCCAGGAGTTTGAGGTTGCTGTGAGCCAGGCTGATGCCGCGGCACTCTAGCCTGGGCAGCAGAGTGAGACTCTGTCTCAAAAAAAAAAAAAATTCTCAATAAAATATCAGTGAGCCAAACTCAACAGCACATTAAAACAATCATACACCATGACTAAGTGGGATTTATCTCTAAGATGAAGATTGACTCAATATACACAAATCAATGTAATACACCGCTTTAACAGAATGAAGGATAAAAACTGTATGATTTT
This sequence comes from Lepilemur ruficaudatus, assembly GCA_963574885.1. Taxonomy (NCBI): domain Eukaryota; kingdom Metazoa; phylum Chordata; class Mammalia; order Primates; family Lepilemuridae; genus Lepilemur; species Lepilemur ruficaudatus. The sequence goes on from CAUYRT010068445.1 coordinate 3,351, forward strand.
CTCAATATATGCAGAAAATGCATTTGACAAAATTCAGCATCCTTTCATGACAAAAATCTCAACAAATTGGATGTAGAAGGAACTTAACACAATTCAGATATGAAAAGACCACAGCTAACATCATATTCAATGATGAACAGATGAAAGCTTTTTCTCTAAGATTTGAAACAGGTAAGGATGCCCACTCTCCCCACTGCATTTCTTTTTTTTTGGTGAGGTGTCTGTGCAGGTCTTTTGACAATTTCTAATTGAGGTTTTAATTTTTTTATTGTTCAGTTTTAAAAATTTTTTTATATGTTTTGGATAACAGTTCTTTACCATGTGTGTTTTTTTTTTTCTTTTGCAAATATTTTTCTCTAAATATGTGGCTTGTCTTCTCATGTTCTTGACATTATCTTTAGTGGAGAGAAGTTTTTAATTTTAGTTAAGTCCAGCTTATCAATTATTTTGTTCCTGGATGACAATATTGAATCTTCCTATTTGTGAACATGGGATATCTATTTATTTAGTTCTTCTTTGACATATTTCATCAGAGTTTTGTACTTTTCCTCATATAGATCTTGTACATACTTAGTTTGATTTACACATTTTGGGGGATGCTAATGTAAATGTGATGTGTTTTTAATTTCAAATTTCACTTACTGCTGGTATATAGGAAAACTGTTCACTTTTTTATTATTAATAATAACTGTGTGTCCTAAAAACTGGCTATAATTGGTTATTAGTTCAGGAGTTTTGGGTTTACGCTTTTGGATTTTCTACATAGACAATTATATCATATATAAACAAACATAGTTCTGTTTTTTCCTTCCCAATATGTATATCTTTTTCTATTGACTTTTTTATTTATTTATTTTTTTGAGACAGAGTTTCACTCTGTTGCCCGGGCTAGAGTGCCGTGGCATCAGCCTAGCTCACAGCAACCTCAAACTCCTGGGCTCAAGCAATCCTGCTGCCTCAGCCTCCTGAGTAGCTGGGACTACAGGCATACACCACCATGCCCGGCTAATTTTTTCTATATATATTTTTAGTTGGACAATTAATTTCTTTCTATTTTTAATAGAGATGGGGTATCGCTCTTGCTGAGGATGGTTTTGAACTCCTGACCTTGAGCAATCCTCCTGCCTCAGCCTCCCAGAGTGCTAGAATTACAGGTGCGAGCCACTGCACCCAGCCTCTATTGACTCATTACATTAGGTAAAATTCCAGTGCGATGTTGAAAAGCAATGGTGAGAGGGAACATCCTTGCCTTCTTTATCTTAATGGGAAAGCTTGGAGTTTCTCAGAATTAAGTATGTTATCTGTAGGTTTTTCATAGATATTATTTATCAAGTTGAAGAAATTCACCTATATTTCTAATTTGCTGATTTTTAAAAAATCATGAAGAGGTGTTGGATTTTGTCATATGCTTTTTCTGAATCTCTTGATATGCAATGTGATTTTTATTCTTTAGCCTGTAGATATGATATGTTACACTAATTGATTTTTGAATGTTGAACCAGCCTTGCATACTTGTGATAAATCCCACTTGGCTCTTGTGCATAGTTATTTTTATAAAGAGTTGCATTCAATTTGCTAATATTGTGTTGAGGATTTTTGCATTTACGTTCATGAAAGATATTGGTCTGTGGTTTTCTTTTCTTGTAAGGTCTTTTTAGATTTTAGCATTGTAATGCTGGACAGATGAGTTGGAAAGTATTCCCTTTGCTTCTATCCTCTGAGAGAGATTGTAGAGAATTTATATAGTTTCTTCCTTAAATGTTTGGTAGAATTTACTAGTGAACCCATCTGGATCTGTTGCTTTCTGTTTTAGAAAGTTATTAATTATTGATTCAATTTTTAAATAGATATAGGCCTATTCAGATTGTCTACTTTTTTGTGTTAGATTTTGTGGCAGATTATGTCTTTCAAGGAGTTGGTCCATTTCATTTCATCTAGGTTATCAAAATTGTAGGTATACGATTGTTTGGAATATTCTTTTATATCCTTTTAGTGTCTATGAAATCTATAATGATTTCCCATCTGTAATTTCCAACATTAGTAATTTATTTATTCTCTTTTTTTTTTTTCTTGGTTAGCCTGGCTAGAGGCTGTCAGTTTTACTGATCTTTTTAAAGTACTAGATTTTGGATTCATTGAGTTTCTCCATTGATTTCCTGTTTTCAATTTCATTGATTTCTGCTCTAATTATTGTTATTCCTTTTCTTCTGCTTACTTTGGATTTAATTTGTTCTAGTTTTTCTAGTGTCCTAAGGTAGAAGCTTAGGTGATTGATTTTAGATATTTATTCTTTTCTAATATGTGCATTCTATGCTGTTAATATCCCTCTGAACTGCTTTACTTCATTTCACAAATTTTGATATGTTTTTATTTTCATTTAATTCAAAACATTTTGAAATTTCTCTTGATTTCTTCTTTAATGTATGGGTTATTTAGAAGTGTGTTATTTAATCTCAAAGTATTTGTGGGTTTTCCAGCTATCTGTTACTGATTTCTAATTTAATTTCATTGTGATCTGAGAGCAGACATTGTATGATTTGCAATCTTTTAAATTTGTTAAAGTGTGTTTTATGACCCAGAATATGGCCTATTTTGGTGAATGTTTCTTGTGAGCCCGAGAAAAATGTATATTTTGCTGTGATTGGATGAAGTAGTCTAAAGATGTCCATTTATCCATTTGATTGATGATGTAGTTCAGGCCAATTATGCTATTATTAATTTTTTGTCTGCTGGATCTGTCAATTACTGATAGAGGGGTGTTGAAGTCTCCAACTGTAACAGTGGATTTATCTATTTCTCCTTGCAGTTCTATCAGTTTTTGCCTTACATATTTTGATGCTCGGTTGTTAGATGCTTCCATGTTAAGGATTGTTACGTCTTCTTGGAGAACTTACCCCTCTATCATTATGCAATGCCCTTCTTTATCCCTGACAACTTTCCTTGCCCTGAGGTTTTCTCTGTCTGAAATTAATATAGCTCTTCCATTTTTCTATCGATTAGTGTTAGTGTGGTATATCTTTCACCATACATTGACTTTCATTCTATATATGTGTTTATATATATTTTTTTCACCTGAAGGGTTGCATCTGCATATGTCTTTGCATTTAAAGGGGGTTTCTTTTGGGTGACATATAGTTGGGTCTTATTTTTTATTCCCTATGACAATCTCTCTCTCTCTTTTAATTGGTACATTTAGACCACCGATGTTCAAAATGATTATTGATATAGTTGGATTAATATCTACCATATTTGTTAACTTTGTTCTATTTGTTGTCCTTGTTCTTTGTTCTTATTTTTGTCTTCTATTTTTCTGCTATTTGTAGTTTTAATTGAGCATTTTATATAATTTCGTTTCATCTCCTTTTTTTAAGCACATTGATTATACTTTTTTAAAAACTTATTTTAGTGGTTGCCCTAGATTTCACAATATCCATTTACAACTAATCCATGTCCACTTTGAAATAACATTTTACCACTTCATGAGTAGTGCAATTACCTTATAATAACAAAATAATCCTAATGTCTTCCTCCTGTCTTTTATATCATTTTTGTTAGTTATTTCACTTAAAAACAAGTATACATATGTATAAATAATCAAATATATTGTTGCTATTATTATTTTAAGCAAATTCGTCTGTTAGATCAATTGTAAATAAGAAACATAAAAGTTTTATTTTACCTTCATTTATTCCTTTTCCAGTACTCTTCCTTTCTTTACGTGGATTCAAATTTTTGGCTTATATCATTTTCCTTCTCTCTATAAAACTTTTATATTTCCTGAAACGCAGGTCTACTGGCAAGAAATTTCATCTATTTTTGTTTATCTGGGAAAATATTTTTCCTTTATTTTTGTCTTTTTTTGTTTGTTGTTTCTTGTCTCTAGAGATGGGGTCTTACTGTGCTCAGGCTGATGTTGAACCCCTGAGCTGCAGCAATCCTCCCTCCTTGACCTCCCAGAAAGCTAGAATTACAGGCATGAGCCACCACGCCCGGCCTCCTTTATTTTTGAAGGATAATTTTGCAGGGCACACAGAATTCTAGGTCGGTGAGTTTCTTTTTCTCTCAACACTTTCAATATTTCACTCTAATCTCTTCTCACTTGAATAGTTTTTGAGAAGTCAGATGTAATTTTTTGTTTCTCTATTAGTAATGTTTTTTTTTAAAATTATTTTTTGAGACAGAGTCTCACTCTTTTGCTGAGGCCAGAGTGCCGTGGTGTCAGCCTCGCTCACAGCAACCTCAAACTCTTGGGCGTAAGCAATCCTTCTGCCTCAGCCTCCTGAGTAGCTGGGACTACAGGCATGCGCCACCATGCCCAGCTAATTATATATATATATATATACATATATATATATATTTTAGTTAGCCAATTAATTTCTTTCTATTTTTAGTAGAGACGGGGTCTTGCTCTTGCTCAGGCTGGTCTCAAACTCCTGACCTTGAGCGATCCACCCACCTCAGCCTCCCAGAGTGCTAGGTTTACAGTCGTGAGCCACTGTGCCCGGCCAGTAATGTTTTAAATTATGTTTTTATCAGGATTTTTTCTTTATCTTTGATTTTCTGTAGTGAATATGATAGGCATAGGTGTAGTTGTTTAGGTGTATCCTGCTCGAAGTTCTCTGAGCTTCCTGGATCTGTGGTTTTGTGTCTCACATTAATTTGTGAAAATTCTCTGTCATTATTATTTCAAATATTTCTTCTGTTCATTTTTCTCTTTCTTCTTCTGGAATACCCATTACACATATGCTACAACTTTTGAAGCTTACCCACATTTGTTGGATACTCTTCTGTTTTCTTTGGGGTTTTTTTTTTCAGTCTTTTTTTTTTCTTTCCTGTTTTTGCTTTTGGAGATTTCTACTGAGATATTCTCAAGCTCAGGGATTCTTTTCTCAGCCATGTCCAATCTACTAATAAGCCCATCAAAGGCAGTCTTCATTTCTATTACTGTGTTTTTGATCCCTAGCATTTCTTTTTGATTCTTAGAATTTTCATCTCTCTGCTTACATAGCCCATCCATTATTTTATCCATTGATGCTCTTAGCATATTAATCATAGTTGTTTTAAATTCCTGGTCTGAAAATTCCAATGTCTCTGCCACATCTGAGTCTAGTTCTGACGCTATCTCTTCAAACTGTGATTTTGGTTTTTGATTTGCCTTATAATTTTGATAGCCAGACATGATGTATTGGGTAAAAGTAACTAATATAAACAGGCCTTTAGTACAGTAGTCTCCCTTTATCTGCAGTTTTGCATCCCACAGTTTCAGTTACCCATGGTCAGCTGTGGTCCAAAAATATTAAATGGAAATTCCAGAAACAAATGGTTTATATATTTTACATTTCAAGCCATTCTAAGTAGTGTGATTAAGTCTCTCACTGTGTCCTGCCTGGGACATGAATCATCCCTTGTCCAGTGTATCTGTTATGTATATGCCACCTGCCTATTAGTCACTTAGTTGCCATCTCTGTTATCATGTTGACTATTGTGATATCACAGTGCTTGTGTTCAAGTAACCTTTGTTTTACCTAATAATGGCCCCAAATATAAGAACAGTGATTCTGGCAATTTGGATATGCCAAAGACAAGCAAAAAAAAAAAAAAAAAAAAAAAAAAGATTCCTTTAGCTGAGAGGTGAAGGTTCTCTACCTAATAAGAAAAAAAAATATCCTAAGGTTGCTGAGATCTATAGCACAATACAATATTTTGAGAGACAGCAAGAGAGACCACATTCACATGACTTGGATTATAGTATATTGTTTTATTTTGTGATTAGCTATTGTTAATTACTTACAGCGCCTGGTTTATAAATTAAACTTTATCATGAGTATGCATATATAGGACAAAACATAGTACATATAGGATTTAGTACCATCCACAGTTTTAGGCATCTATTGGGGTTCTTGGAACATCCTTTGTGGATAAGAAGGGACTACTGTAATGTGGGGTAAAGCATATATGTGTGTGGAGGTGGGAGTGCTCTGTAATCCTATTATTATGTCTCAGTCTTTTGGTGAGCCTGTGCCAGTGGACTGTGAGCTTTACCAGTGCTTTAGAGACTCCCACCACCTTAGGTGGGACAAGATGCTAGAGGGGGCTGGAGGTTGGTGTTTCCCTTCCCTCAGGTAAGTTAGACTCTGATAAAACCCCAAAGGTTAGGTTCCGGTAAAATAAAAGTTTTCTCCTGGTAAGAAAAGTTTCTCCTGAGGGCATTCCTTCTAAAGAAGAACAGAATACTCTGGTGTATTTCAAAATGGTTACTTTGCTGAAATATCAAGGGTTTTTTTCCTTCGGTATTCACTGTGAGGACCTAATAGGGCTCCTGGAGGTAAAACACACAACATCATGGGCTGGGGTCCTCCTCCTCAACTTTTTAACTTTCAGTCTTGTCCACCCTGAGCCTCCAGTAATCTATCAGTTACAATCAGGTTTTTCTGCCCTGGCACTAGTTCCCACAGTAACTGCTTGGTGGTTTCTGCTCTAGTAAGTTGTGATTCTCTATGTTTGCCTGTCTGTCTCTACAATTTTGGGGGTGGCAGCTTCCCTTGTGACCTTACTTCTCTGACAGAGCTAAGAAGTGTCTATTTTTCAGGTTGTTCAGCTTTTACATGTTAGGATAGCGTGGCAACTTCTAAGATCCTTACACACCAGACTGAAAACCAGAAGTTTCTTTTTCTGTTCTATTTTTTTGAAAAACTAAGGTATAATTTACATGTTAATGTTTATGAATCTTAATAGTTCAACTTGATGAATTTTTACATATGTATAAATCCAAGTAATAACTAAGAGTTCAAGACCAGCCTGAGCATGAGGGAGACTCTGTTGCTATAAAAAGTAGAAAAATTAGCCAGGCATGGTGGTGCATGCCTGTAGTCCCAGCTACTTTGGAGGCTGTGGCAGGAGGATTGCTTAAGCCCAGGAGTTTCAGTTTGCAGTGAGCTATGATGATGCCACTCATTTTTGTTAGTCTCAAAATATTTATTAGTTTCCTCTTGATTTTTTCTTTGACCAATTAGTTGCTTATGAGTATGTTAATTTCCATATATTTGTGAATTTTCCAATTTTCCTCCTGTTACTGATTGATGGTTTCATACCATTTGTGGTTAGAAAAAACACTATATGATTTCTATCTTATTAAATTTGTTAAGATTTGGTTTGTGGGCTAATATATGATGTATCCCAGAGAATGTTCCATGTGGGAAGAATGTATTCTGCACCAATTAGATAGAATGTTCTGTATGTCTGTTAGGTCTATTTGGTCTAAAACATAGTTCAAGTCCATTGTTTCCTTACTGATTTTCTGAGATGATTTCTTTATTGTTGAGAATGGGGTACTGAAGTTCTCAATTATTATTGTATTGCTGTCCATTTCTCTCTTCATATGTATCAGTATTTGCTTTATATATTTAGGTGCTCCAATGTTGGGTGTGTATATATTTACAATTGTTATATTCTCTTGATGAATATAATTCTTGTCTTTTATGACAGTTTTTGACTTGACGTCCATTTTGTCTGATATAAACATAGCCACTCATGCTCTCTTTTGGATACCATTTGCATGAAATATCTTTTTCCATCTCTTTACTTTCAGCCTATGTATGTTCTTTATGCTAGAGCCAGTCTCTTATGGGCAGCATATAATTGGATCCTGCTTCTTCATCTATTCAGCCATGCTGGATTTTGAATCCATTTATATTCAAGGTTACTATTGAATGGTAAAGACTTCCTACTGCCATTTTGTTTTCTAGTTCTTTTGTGAATTCTTTTTTTCTTTATTTCTATCTTACTGTCCACTGTTTTGATGATTTTCTATAGTGTTATGCTTTGATTGCTTCTTTTTAAATTTTTTTCCTTGTGGTTACCATGAAGCTGACATAAACCATCATTTAATTATGTAATAATAGTGTCTTTCAAGGTAATAAGAACTTTGATCATATTCAAAAACTCTACTCTTTTACTCTCCCCCCAATATTTTATGTTTAACAGTTTTGTCATTTTATTTTTATACTAGAGATATAAGTGATTTACACATCACCATTACAGTAGTAGGACATTCTGATTTTAGTAAATATTTACTTTTACCAGTGAGTTTAATACTTTCATATTTTTTAATTATTTTTTTTTTTTAGAGACAGAGTCTCACTCTGTTGCCCAGACTAGAGTGTAGTAGCATGATTATAGCTCACTGTGACCTCAAGTGTGGGCTCTAGAGACCCTCCTGCCTCAGTCTTCTGCATAGCTGGGACTACAGGAGCGTGCCACCATGCCTGGCTAATTAAAAAAAAAATTGTTTTTGTAGATGTAGGATCTCTCTATGTTGCCCGGGCTGGTCTTGAACTCCTGGCCTCAATCAGTTCTCCACCTCAGCATTCCAAAGCACTGGAATTATAGGTGTGAGCCACGGCACCCAGCACTTCCATATGTTTTTATGTTATTAATTCATGTCTTTTCATTTCTGCTTGAAAAACTCCTTTTTTTTGTTAACCTGGGAAAGTTGTTATTTATCCTTTATTTTTGAAGAATATAATAATAGTATTCTTGGTTAGAAGTTTTTTCCAGAACTCTAAATATAGTCACCCCTTAACCATGGAGAATACATTCCAAGACCCCCAGTGGATGCCTGAAACTGCAGATAGTACTGAACTTTATATATATCGTGTTTTTTTCTATAAATACATACCTATGATAAAGTTTAATTTATAGATTAGAGAGAGTAAGAAATTAACAATAATGACAAATAAAATAGAATTATAACAATATACTATAATAAAAATTATGTGAATGTGGTTTTTCTCTTTCTCTCAAAATATCTTATTGTGCTACAGTAATATTTTCTGACCGTGTTTGAGTAACCAAAACCATGGAAAGTGAAATTGCAGATAACGGGGACTACTATATTATTCCATTCTCTCCTGGCCTGCAAGGTTTCTGTTGAAAAATCTGCTAATAGTCTGATGGGATTCCCTTGTATGCAACATGTTGCTTTTCTCTTGCTGCTTTCAAAATTTTCTGTGCCTTTGACTTTTGACAATTTGACTATGCAGTAGTTCCTTGATAACCATGGGGGACTAGATCCAGGACTTCTACATATACCAAAATCTTTACATACTCAAATTCCACAGTTAGCCCCACAGAACATGCATATATGAAAAGTCAGCCCTCAGTATACATAAGTTTCACATCCTGCACATACTATATTTTTAATCTGCATTTGGTGTCAGATGCAGAACTTGTGGATACAGAGAGCCAACTGTATTTATTTTTTTAAAAATCTGCATATAGATGGACCCAGACAGTTCAAACCCAAATTGTTTAGGGGTCAACTGTAATGTGTCTTCATAAAGACCACTTTGGATTGAACATTGTTGAGGACTTTGAAGCTTCATGGATCTGGATGTTCATATCCACCCTGCCCTCAAGACTTTGGAAGTTTTTAGCCATTATTTTTAAAAATAGATCCTCTGCCCCTTTCTCTGCTTCTTCTATGACTCCCGTAACGCATATTTAGTTCCCTTTCAGTGGCCCATAAATTCCATAGGCATTCATCACTTTCTCCTTCTTTCGTTTCTCTGACTAGCTAATTTCAAAAGACCTGTCTTAAAGTTCACAGATTTATTCTTCTGCTTAATTGAGTCTGTTATTGAAGTTCTCTATTGTATTTTTATTTATTGTATTCTTTAGTTCTAGGACTTCTGTTTGGGTTTATTTTTATGGTCTCTATCTCTCTGTTGAATTTCTAGTTTTGTTCTTGTATTGTTCTCCTGGGTTTCATTGAGTTTATCTGTGTTCTTTTGTATCTTGATGACCTTCCTAAAAGTAACTATTTTGAATTCCTTTTCAAGTAGTTTATAGATCTCCATGTCTTTGGGGCTAGTGACTGGAGCGTTGTTGTGATACTTTGATGCTGACTTAACCACGTCTCTTCCTGCAAAATTACGATCTTTCAAGTTTGTCTGTGTATTGGCCTAATATGATTAGGAATATACCAGCATTAAAATAGATGAGGCAGCTAATAATTTTTTCCAAATGCAATTTGGCAAGAAAATGAAATACTGGAAACAAATTTTCTGTTTACTTCACTTGAAAATCATTAGCATGGTTAACGAAAATTTGTTCAGATATAAATCTCAACTTGCTTAGTCTTGATAAAGTGCCTGTGTTTATATATGTATTCATATACACATGACTATAACACATGAGAATGAGCTGATATTACATTATTCCTAATGGAGATGATGGTTTTAAGGGTCAATGAGATTATTATTTTACTCAATTATTTGCTCTTTTATTTTGGAAACCAGGCTTTTTGTTTTTCTGATATCACTTTTGCTTAATATTCTTTTCTCCCCTCTAGAAAGCTAATATGTTTTTGGTTATATTCTCATCTGTAATGATTAATTTTCAGTAGATTGACAGATTTCTATTTGAATTTCAGTTTTATTATTTTGTAAATATATTTCAATGCAGTGACTTTGGAAAATTAACAACACATGGAAAACTTTTTACCTTTAAAGGGATTTATTTGAAATTTTGACTATATAGGCAATTAATTTTTTTAAAAAAATTAGTTTTTGTACAAATACAATTATGTGAGTTTATAGTCAAAATTGTCATATTACTAGAAAAAATTAGTTTGCCAACAAATATATTGGTAGTAAAATGGTTAGTCAGAACCCTGTAGACATGTGGTATAACTGCTGTATAGTTTATTATGAAACAGAACTATATGATTGGTATTTCTGAACCATTGTTTTCTCCTGTATTCCTACTGAGCAAAACAATGTTAGGAATGAATCTTAAAAATGTAAAAGCATATGCCAAATATCTTGTTAGCTGTCAGCTTTTTATAGATACCCTATATCAAACTGAGGAAACTGCCATCTAGTCCTAATGTGCTGAGATTGTTGTAACCTAATTTTGAATTTTGTGAAATGCTTTTGCTACATCTTTCAGATGATTTTTAATTAATCTGTTAATGTAGATAACATTAATAGAGTTTGAATTCTTGAATCAACCTTGCATTCCTGATAAACCTGCCAAGGTTATGATTATTATTGCTTATATATGTATATGGCTGGATTCAATTTGTTAAAATTTTTTTAAGGTTTTGTGTCCATGTTCATGAGGGTATTGGTCTACAGTTTTGTTCTAATATCATTGCCTACTTTTGGTACCATGTTAATGCTAGCTTTCCTATAATTAGCTGGGAAGTGTTTGAATGTTTATCTTTTTGGAAGAGTCTATGTACAATTGGTATTACTTATTCCTTAAGTAATCTGTAAAAATTCCTGCATGTTTGAGGGATGACCCTCAGCTGATGTTATCAAGAAAAATCAATCTCAGTCCTACAACCACAAGGAACTGAAATATGCTAACAACTCAAATGAACAGGAAACAGATTCTCCCTTAGAAATTCCACAAGGGTACACCATCCTGCCAACACCTCAATTTTAACCCAGTAGACTTGTGTTATACTTATGACCTACAGAACTTTAAGATAATACATTTGTTTGTTTCCAGCTGTAACTTTGTGGTAATTTCTTCGGACAGCAATAGAAAGCTAATACATCAACATTATTCTGTGGGCATTTCTTTACTTCCTAATGCAAGTATATTTTCTAGGCTCATGTTATACCTTTTCTGCCCCAACCTGAAAACAGCCTCTTTCCTGAGTAGTTCTGACTTCTTCATAAAAAAAAAAAAGGACACACACATACACCCAATAACTGGGCGGTAAATATGCTCAAAGCTATTGGAATGCCAGTGCTTGCTGGACTGTCTCAGAAGAGATATGGAATATGTACACATTATCTGTATGTTTAATATGTTGAATTCTCTGTCTTCTAGTATTTTAAAATACTCTTAAGAATCCAACAGCAAACTCACGCTTTTACTTAAAGGCAAAGATATGGTACAATAAGAGAGACAATGCAACACCAAATGCATAATTGATAAAAGAGCAAATGGATAAATTGGACTTCATCAAAATTAAGAGATTCTGTTCTTGGAAAGATACTGTTAAGAAATGAAAACAAAAGCCACAGACTGTGAAAAAATATCAAAGCTTATATCAAATAAGGAACTTGCACCCAGGATTATTATTAAATTACAAAACAATAAGAAACCAACCAAATTTTTTAAAAATAGGCAAACAATATGAACAGACATTTCACTAAAGAAGATATATGACAAATACACACATGAAAAATGTTCAACACTGTGTCACTAGGAAAATACAAATAAAAACCACAATGAAATACTACTACACACCTGGTAAAATGGCTAAAATGAATGGCCCATGATTTACATACATATAGATTGTTGGTAAGGATGTGAAGAAACTAGGAATTTAATATACTCCAGGAGGAAATGTGAAATGCATAGGTTCTTGATATTTTAAACATTTGGATCAAATTCTAGCATGACAGTGTGAAAAATTTCATAGAGTCAGCCAAACTACCAAAAATTATAAAAACATAATTCAAAGTCTCTGGAAATGGTGCTATGGGTATACAGCAAATTAAAAAATAATTGTTCAAGAAAATCTAACATTCAGTAATAACAGTAAATCAGTCACCTTTGAAGGAAGACCACTCCTTCCCTCCTCCCCTCTTAACTCAACAAGATGGAAACGCTACTCCAGACTAGTGGACCTGAGAACACAGGGCTCCCTCTCCCTAGGGCTCCCAGGCAGAGCGCTATCTTCTTGGGAGGGGCAATCTGTCAGGAATTCTCATCCTGTCCCCAGTGTGCATATTTGAATGGATGATGTTCAATTGCTGGCTCCCTCATAAAGGGTACTCTCAGTGTTTCTCCATTTTAAGTCACATTATATAGACTAGGAGGTGTCATGTACCGTGCACTCCTAAGACCTTTCTCCACTTTCACTGTATTCATAAGGCCTATCTGGGTTGTAAAGTTTCTGTTGCTGAAGTAGAGTAGACATTTGGTTAAAGGTTTTTCCACGTTCTTTGCATTCATAAGGTCTTTCAGGTCTGTGAAATCTTCAGTGATGAATAAGATTGGAGGTGTGGCTAAAGGCTTTCCCACATTTTTTGCATTCAAGACTTTCCTCCAGTGTGAACTTTCTGGTGTTGAATGAGGTTGAAACGCTGGCTAAAGGATTTTCCACAATTGCTGCACTCATAAGGCATTTCTCCAGTGTGAATCCTCCGATGTTTAACAAGACTGGAGCTGTGGCGAAAAAACTTTCCACATTCTCTGCACTCATAAGGCCTTGCTCCAGTGTGAACCCTCTGATGCTTAACAAGGCTGGAATTCTCACTAAAGAATCTCCCACATTCATTGCACTTAAAAGGCTTTTCTCCAGTGTGAACTTTTCGATGTTGCATGAGGCTAGAGCTTTGGCTGAAAAATTTCCCACATTCACTGCACTCATATGGCCTTTCTCCAGTGTGAACTCGCCAGTGATTAATAAGGCTGGACTTGTGGCTATAAAATTTCCCACATTCACTGCACTTATAAGGTCTTTCTCCAGTGTGAACTCTCTGATGTTTCATAAGGCTGGAGTTGAAGCTAAAGAATTTCCCACATTCGCTGCACTCATAAGGCCTTACTCCAGTGTGGATTCTGTGATGCTGAACAAGTGTAGAATTATGCCTGAAAGCTTTTCCACACTCATTGCATGTAAAAGGCTTTTCTCCAGTGTGAACTCTCTGGTGTTGAATGAGGTCAGCATTGCGGCTAAAGGATTTTCCACATTCACTACACCCATAAGGCTTTTCTCCAGTGTGAACGATTTGGTGTATGAAAAGGTTGGATTTATGGCTAAATAATTTCCCACATTCACTGCATTCATAAGGTTTTTCTCCAGTGTGTAGTCTCTGGTGCTGAACAAGTAAATATTTCTGACCAAAGGCTTTCCCACATTCACTGCATTTGTAATGTCTTTTTCCAGTGTGAAAGGCCTCCCTACTTTCAGTGCTCCTGTGTGACTCCCCTCCACTGTGAGTCACCTGGTATTTGTGAAGACCCACGCTGGTTGGAAAGTCCTTCCTGTCCTCTCTGCTGTGGAAGGGCTTCTCTGACAGGTGGACTCTGCAGCTCCTTAAAACTGGGACCCACCCTCCTTCTCTTTTTAAGAGTTTCTCTCTACAGTGCAGCTTCTGGTATTGGTAAACGTGTGAACCGAGCACTCCTTCTACAGAAGCACTCTGCTCAGAAGGAGTCTCCTTAGCCTCCACTCCATGCCAACAACCTGAAAGCAGAGAAATGCTGATGTAGACTTTGATGTGAGGAGACAGCCTTCTCACAAATGTCTGTCTGACACTTCCAGTAATGAGTCCCTGGGATGGCTGGCAAAACAAGAGGTCAGCGTGGAGAAGGCCCCACTGTGCAGTGCTTGAACCTGGTAAGCTCACAGACTGCGAGGCCTCGTGAGCATTAAGGATACAAGGATGGGGTGCAGCACAGAAAGGCAGGGTTCCCCACACACTCCTGCAAATGGCTTTCTGCAGGGCCTTGGCTGCTAGGGACACAGTACACAGTGCAAAAGGGGTGTCCAAGCCCAGAAAAACCAACCACAACTTAATAGCCGGTGTTCGAGGACTATCCAAGGATAACTGCACACCTCACAACACATTTAGTGAAAGCCACTGCCAGAGGGTGCTGCCGAGGAAGAGGTGAAATATGGGAGGGCAGAGAAATGGGGAACAGCCCTGGGTCAGAAAGCAGAACAGAAATGATAAGTAGGCAACTGAGGAAGAAAAGATGGAAATCAGCGGTGGCCCCTTGCTTTGGCATCAAAACTCCAAGGACCATTGGAAAGACTCCTGGTATGATGTGAACCCATCCCTGAGTTCATATCTCTCTAAGCTCCACCTTCCAAGTACCTTTTGGCATGGCTGGAGCCATGAATCCCCAGGCAGGCATGAAGGGCTCTCCCCATGACTCCAGTTGGATTATTTCATGGCTCCTGGAAGATGCAAGTCCTAAGGGAGACAGGACAGGTAAGTGGCCAGCACTGGGCCAGAGGGACCCACCTTACAACAGACCACAAGAAAGAAAATTAAACAGTACAAAAAGAACTTGGAGAAGGGTCTTGCAGGAACAACCCTGTTAAACTGATCATGTCACTGTCTCAATCCTGGCACAGACAGACCCTGAGGTATGTTGGCTAGAGAACGAAGGCAGAAGATGGGGCACAGAACTGCCTCAGATCTGCACAGCATAACCAGGCCATGGAGACGCCAACAGGATGAGATCCACTAGGCTGACTGCAAGATTCTGGACCCCCAAACCCTTTACTGCATGGCTTTGGGGCAGCTCAGGGAGAGAAGGCAATAGTGTTACAGCACAGGCCTATCGGTTACGACACCTACTTCAGGACATTGGGGAAGGAACCAGTGTCCATCTATGGGAGGGACAGACCTGTCCCTAGGAAAAGGAGGAAGAACAGAGCCCAGCCCAAAATGCTGGTGTGAGGTATGAGGGCCTTACCCAGAGAGGCAGTAAGTGCAAAGGTCTCCAGCATCACACTGCGGTACAGAAGCCTCTGAGCTTCGTCAAGCAGTTTCCATTCCTCCTGGGAGAAGCAGACCGCCACGTCCTCAAAGGTCACATGGCCCTACCAAGGTAGGGAAAGTTGAGTTTATATGCAGCCTCCTTCTCTGGGATTCTAGGCATTCCCCAAACACTCACCATCCTCCCCATGTCTCAACCACAGATATTACAACAGATCTCAGGGCCACTGATACCCACTCTCTCCTCAGGTACCATTGGTCACTGTGTCCTCCCACAACAACAACCGGCAGGTGGGCAGATATCTAAGCTCTGAGCCTGGCATGTAGCACCACACCCTTCTTTTTAGGCAGTTCCCCTGAGGTACCCTAGATCCTTCATCTCAGATACAACCAAACCAGAGCTCACACTTCAACCTATGTGCACCTGCTGTGCCTCCCTGGTATGCACATGCCATACCTCCCTTTACATCTCCAGCCCCTCACTGCCACCACTGCTCCCTACACCACACTGTATCTCCCCACCCTCTGCTTAAATAGTGCTTAAATAAGTATTTAATTCATAAATTCATAAATTGGGGCCAGGGCCCGAGGAACTTGAGTCAAACCAGTCCTTTTGGCAACCTGGAGCTGCCTGCTATACACTGTGCAATCGTGGTAAATCCTTACTGCTGGAGCAGGTGATCATCGTTCCTTCAGTGAAGGCTGAGGGGACTTCAGGCTGCTCCACCAGCCTGGCTGACCTTTCCTTTTATCCACAGGGAGTGGACAAGAGGGTCTGCTGAACCTGGGGTGGCAAATCTATATCACCCAACATGTCAGTCTCCATCCCAGTTCTGGGTCCTCATACTCTATAACCCATCATTCCTACAGACACCAGACAGAAACACTTGGGACCACAGGACTTCACCCTCTCAAGGCAGCTCCACCCTCCAGGATCCTCTCTCCCTTTCTTCACCTCAGGGCTCATTTGAAATAAAAATGTTAATATTCTCCCTCCTAAATAGAAGCCCCAAGCCTTGTGTTGGTCCAGGCCTCCACTTATTACCTCTTGGATATCTCCAGCCCAGATCCCTCCCCAGAATTCCAGATGTGAGTAAGTTGCCCATGTGACACCCCCACTTTGGGACATCTCAGTATCACCATGTCCAAAATCCAACTCCTAATCTTCTTGAAACCTGCTCCCTGCACAGATTTTTCCTATCTCCATCCTTCCAGATGTCCAGGGGGAAAAAAAACAAAAACAAACAGAAAACCAAGATGGTCCTTCATTCCCCACTTTCTTTCATACACAGTCACATCTGATGTGGCAGGAAATCTTCTCTGTTAGGTTTATACATATATCGTTCTCACTCTGTCGACCAGGCTGGAGTGTAATGGTGTGATCATAGCTCACTGCAGCTTCGAACTCCTGGGCTCAAGCCATCCTCCTGCCTCAACCTTCCAAGTAGCTAGGACTACAGGTGCATGCCACCACGCCCAACTAATTTTTTAATTTTTCTGTAGAGTTGGGGTCTCGCTGCATTGCCAGAGATGGTCTCGAACTCCTGGCCTCAAGCGATCCTCCCACTTTGACTTTCTAAGGAGCTGGGATTACAGGCGTGAGTCACTGCCACCACTTTACCTGTTCAGTTTCTAAAACTGATTTGAGATCTGGTCACTCCAACCCCCTCTATAATCAATCTCCCCAGAACTCTCCATTAGTCTCCTGGATTTACCTACTCACAAGTCTCCTTGTCTTCACCCTCATCATCCCACCGTAGTCTGTTTTCCACTGAGAAGCCTTTGGAAAACTTTGAAAAACAGATTGAGTCTCTCCTCTGTTTCCAATTCTCTATGGCCCAGCAGCGCCCACAGAATGAAGGCCCTGCTCGGGCTGAAATTTCATGTGTGCTTCGTCCGCTCCCAAGCTGTCCACCAGACACCGGGCAAATCTCAGGCTTAAGACTATGGGCTCAGGAACGCCGGAGCCTGTGCACGTGCCGGCCGTCTTTCACACTGGGTGTCATAAACAGGATCCCGCCCACAAGCGCCCCACTGTTTTGGACCCAGGGTCCTGAGCAGGCGGCCTTCCCAGGGCTTTAGGATTTGGGTGAGGGCCGGGGCGGGTGAGGACCGGAGGACGCGGCACTTACCAGAGCCGGGTCCCTTAGCTCGGCGGCCGCCATCGGACTCTGAGGGCGGAGCGGGGACAGGAGAACGACCGGGACGGGAACCCGGCTCACCCTGGGCGCCGCCACCGAGGCTCAGACCCGCCTCAGTGCGGTGAGGGCAATGCTTGCCTCCTCCCGCGCCTTCCCGCTCTCGCCGCCTCAGCTCAGAACCAGCTTTCGGGGCCCTAAGTTCAGTCAAACCTCCCGAAGAGCAGCTAAAGGGATCGCCACTAACCCGGAGCCGGAAGTCCCGCCCAGTGCGTTTACGGAAACGTCCATTTCCATTGGCCGAGCGACACCGCCGCACGGCGCAGCATCTTCTGGGTAATGTAGTTCCACAGCTCCAAAGTTGGAGAAGCTGGCAAAGCTGCGGAGATGGAGCTGAAGAAGACAGGGTGTGGAGCTGCTGCTAGACTCGTGCAGAGACTGTCGTTATTGTAGATGTGCCTGGATTTCAGTTTTCCTTGAGATGATGCTACTCTACTCTTTCCTCCGCTTGAAGGACTTGAAGAAAATAAAGTGGTTTCTTTGGGCTGAACGATGTATACATCCTCCAATTCCCCTCGGCAAGGGAACGCCCAATTTTAAAGTCAACGGTGGCGACGGAATGTGTGATGTGTGAGAATAAGAAAAGGCTCTGAATTACGGATGTGGGTGGTGAGAGTATCAGGGATCTCAAGAATTCACTTTCCTCCTTCCCCCGACGCTCATTTTTTCCGTTTCTCTTTTCAAGGACTCAATGTTGGTGTTCAGGCAGGACAATAGGCCTCCCACCCACAGCCAGCACTCCTCTCCCCCCAGATTTCTACCCTTCGTCCCTCCCTACTCCATGTTCCCACTGCCTTTCCACTTCCAAGTACAAAGCCAACTCCCCACAGGTGGGGAGAGTAGGGGACCGTTGCTGACAACAAGCAGCTGTAGATAACAGGTGCCAACCGTTTACTATATGTTGTCCCACTGCAGCCCCTACCATTTACTACTGTCCTTTTGTGTCAATTTCCTTTTCCTGATTTTTCTCCTATCCCTTCCATCTGTGGGCTGAGCAATGATTAACTTCATCACAGACTTGGGGTGACTCACAAGGACAAAAAGTGATGAAGCATTCCTTCCTTCTTGGAACTTTCTGAAACTAGGTGTTCAGTACTAGCTGAGTCTGAAAAGGAGGCGGTGAGTCAATATTGGGATTGAGGATGTGATAGGATAAAGAGAGACCCAAGTTCTTTGTCACTTCCATAGTGGCTATGGTGTTTTTATTCAGCATTAGTTATTTTAGTCAGGCCATGGTATGGCACATGGAAGAGTCGGGAGGAGGAGAGTGAGGAGATATGGACCCACTGACAAGATTCAGGCAAGGTGTAGAGGAACTTCCCCCTGTTAGGCCAAGGACAGGAAGAGATGTCTCACTTCCTTGAGAACACCCCTTAGAAGAGTAGATTCTGGATTATTCACCTAACAGATTATGGGTAAGTCATGAAATGAGCTGACCACCATGACATGAACTTCTGTAGATGAATCTAACTAACATATTACAGAATCTAGTCCTGCATACGGTATAATAGAAAATTCAAAATCTGGCAATAAGATACAGCATATCATTTAGGGAAACCTACATAGGTGGCAAAACTAGAGACATCAACAGAATGGTTATCAAAAGGATTAACAAAAATGTCATGCAAGTTTCAGCTCTAGGACGGGTGTCAGGGAGGCGAGAGATGTGAGGAGAGAGGATGCCTAACAAACTATGTTTTATCATGGATGGTTGTTTCACAGATGTATCTTTTTTAAAAATTTACTATTGTTATTTTATTGGGCAGCCCCCTGAACCAGAATAGGTTCAGAGAGAATCCCAGATGTGGTTTTCATTAAAAAACAAACTGTATACCTCTAATGAACATTCTACTGAATGTGTGACAGTTTTAAAATAAATAAAGAAAAAGTCTATATAGACAGTTTAATTTTGTCACAGGACTAGTCGACAGACTAAAACAGATTCATATATATGTGGAATGTAAATAACATGATCAGTGAGGAAAGAACAGACTAATTATGTAGTTTAGGTAAGATTCATTTATATCTCATTGAATTCACAAAATAACTTCCATGCAGATACTTTCAAAATAAAACAACATATTCTGTGTCTATAGGTTTTCTCTGTAATCTCTGGAATCCATTTTTATTTCCAGCCTTTACGAATATTTCCATGTCTATAAAGAGTGGGAACACCAAAGTTTGAAGCCCAGGCTCTACCTTTGACCAGATCTCCTTAAGGGCTTGAGACCACACTCTTTAGTGTTTTGGGAGCCTAAATTACCCAAGAGAACACAAGAGGAAGATGCTCCTCAGAACCCAGTTATAGGTCAAGCGTGAGCACATGAGCTGCTTCAGGGAATGAGGGAAGGCTGAGGGCTACAACCGACCAAGCAGATTTTGTCGAGAATTTCCCGGATTCCCCAAGATTAGAGCTTAATGTAATGATCCATCACCCAGAAGCTCTGGAAATTCTGCACTTCCCCTGGATATGGCCATCTGGTCCTTAGACACTTGAAGTTAGGACCCCTCTGCTAGAAATCCAGAACTAACTTTCCATCTGAACTATCTTTAGAAGGAAAAGTGGACAGGGAGGTAAGGCTATAGAATGGGGAAATAGAACTGTTTCCTCAGGGAGAGAGGGGCCTGATATTTCAGAGGAGTGTTGGGAGCTTCCCTGAACACGGGGGCTTCAGGGTGGGGTTGCTAGTCCTTCGTAGTGACGTAGCAACTACCCCTGAAGCACAGCTCTCTCACTTGAGATGCACCAAGTATTCCATATTATAGGTTTGATTAAGTAGAATAGTTAATTAGTAGTAAATTGTCCTTTTGCCTCAGACTTGAGACAGCAGAAAAGTTATTTACGGCTGGAAGACAACCTCACAGGCTCCAGAAAGTC
>CAUYRT010068446.1:0-72950 GCA_963574885.1 Lepilemur ruficaudatus
AATAGGGGAAAGGAATTCCTCAAAAACTGATTTATGTGATTAACTGTACACCTCGGTAAATTCACTGAAAATCATTTAATTGTACACTTAAAGTGGAGTAAAGGCATGATATGTAAAGTATACTTCAATAAAGAAAAAAACGATATGGGAATGTAATGTGGTTATCTCTGAATGGTAAACTCAAGGATGGTTTTTGTTTCTTTTTTCTCATCTGAATCTTCCATACTTTTTAAAATTACCCTCTACTACTTTTGGAATGGGAGTAAGTAATCAAAGGATGGTTTTGTTTGCATGCTGCAGGGGTGGGGTATGGAATGCAACAGAAAGAACACAAAGTTCTAGAAGAAAGATATTAAGTTTTGGTTATACTGAGTTTGAAGTGCCAGTAGGAAATCTTGCTGGAAGTGTCCAGTAGGCTGTCAGAAATACAAATCTATATGGAACTCAAGAGGACGAAAGGGACTAGAGATGTTTATTTTCAGAGTTGATGGTGTTTGCTTTCTGCAGAGGTTAGAATATCCCACCACAGATCGCTGGTTTTGCATCAGGCTTGGAGTAAAGAGGAACTGATTTCAATTATTGTGTGTGTGTGCGTGCACGCGTGTGTTTGGGGAAGAAGGTTGAGAGGGATGCTATGAAACCTGCAGAATGGGGCTAACTGGGGACAGAATAGGTGGCCCTTGGATGGGGTCAACAATCAGGGACAGAGTTCAAATAGCGGCACTGTAAATTCTTACTCCAGTTTTAGGCCACGTATTTAAAAATAAAAGGAACTGGATCAGTGAAGCATTATTGGGATTGTAGCTTTAGAGATACCAACAAAGATAATGGGTGAAGTAAAAAATCTGTCAGGTACCAGACCTCTTGGGATCCAGTTGGAGAGTGTGGGGAAAGAAACTATAGGTATCAAAAGATACGTATAGTAAGACAGCCTGGTTTCTCCATAGGACTAATAAAATAGTCTGGTTTCTCCATAGGACTATTTGTGGCCTGAAATGGGATGGGTGCAATGGGGAAATAGGTCAGTGGATTCCCATTTTCACCCATGAGTGTTGAACAGCAGACTATCTCTAAAATCCAAAAATGAGTGGGGCTAGCCAGGGTTATTGGCATTCTGCCAATAACCCTGGCAGAGTTGTTTGTTGTTTGTTGTAACCTTGTTTGTTCTAGGAGAGGGGAAAAACAGCTTGCAGATAGCTTGATGCTGTTTGGGCAAGAATGGATACATAATATTTTGGTGTCCTACTTTGATGGATTTATATTGATAAGGGGACATTCTGATGTGACCTAAAAAACAAGTCACTAAGCCTGGTTTTCTTTTCATTGTCATCTCCTCCCTGGGATATGAACCTTTCCCCATCCTTAAATCTCATGGAGAATGGGGTAACAGGGACGGGATAGAAGTCAGTCACCATCTGGCTGACACAACCAGGAGCCACATGTTTATCACACTTTTTTTTTTTTTTACCTCAGAAAGGGCTATCAATCATTCTGAACAAAGTGTCTGCTCATCCTCTAAGAATTCACTTGTTTCTGGAATGCTCTGCTTTTCAAATCCTGATTTCTCTCTTAAGGTTAAAACAGTTATATTCATTTACATTTAATGAATAAATACATCTGGCTGCTTGATAATGAAATGGATTTTCTTTTCCACTTAAAATTCTAGAGGATGGACACGTGTTTTTGTAATTTGGGGAATTTTTGGTAGGCTTCCTGATTATGCTAAC
This sequence comes from Lepilemur ruficaudatus, assembly GCA_963574885.1. Taxonomy (NCBI): domain Eukaryota; kingdom Metazoa; phylum Chordata; class Mammalia; order Primates; family Lepilemuridae; genus Lepilemur; species Lepilemur ruficaudatus. The sequence goes on from CAUYRT010068446.1 coordinate 1,728, forward strand.
CTTGTTTGATTGGCTATATATCAGACCATGTGGCAGGGAGAAGGATATTGGAGCTGTAATATGATTCATTATCAGTTCCAGGCAGCACAGTAAACCTTCAACTAAATTTCTAATAGTTCCCTCAGTAATATATATCTTTATAGTTAATATTATAACAATCCTTCATAATGGTGGTGGTAGGAGGGAGAAGGAATACTTCCCTAAAAGTTAATCTAATTGTATAGACTTAATATATTTCTGATTATGAAAATAATTTACATTTAAAATTTTAAACAATACCAAAATTAGTACAGTTAACAATAAAAGTCCCCCATAATGAGATAGAGATAGTGAGATGTGGGGGAGAGACTTAATTTGGAAAGAGAGTTTGAGATGGGCTCAAGATCAGGGAGGGAATAAGAGTGAAGGATGTCTTATATACATTACTTGGTAATAAATCAGTAATTTAATATTTTGATGATGTCATTTTGAGGAGTAGCCTCAAAACATCTAAATCACATGGTCCAGAGTCCTTGAGCTGGAGCTGGCAAAAAACTTCTGACTCCATGCGAGCAGATTTGCAGATTGACCTTGGAAAATACTACTACTTGAGGGGTGAATAAAGAAAGAGGAAACTGGGAAGGGTATTCAGAGATGGGAAGGAAACCATAGCAGTATCTACTGAGGTAGAGAAGTAAAGCAGGATTAGAATGCAGAAGGAACTTTGAGATTGTCAGTTAAGAAGCTTTTGGTGATCTTTGGAAGAGAGCAGCTTCAGTGGCACAGCAAACGCTGGACTAAAGAAAGCTGAGAAGTGAATAAGACGTGAGGAAGAGAAGGCAGCAAATACAGATTGTTCTTTGAGGAAGTTGAGCGGGGACGAGGAGAAGAGCAAGGAGACAGATGGTTGTCGAGACGGAGGCAGGATTTAGGGGAGGTTTTGAGGATGGGAGAGACTTAAGTATGTTTCTCAGCTGATGACAGCAATCCATTTGTTCATTCGTGTAATATTTTTTTGGTTCCTACTGTGTGTCACCAGAACTAATAAACAGTAAAAAAGTAGTCATGGTATAGGCCCCTAACGGACTTTCAGAAAAGGGTGGAGGCATTTTTGGTTGTTACAATGAATATAGGATGTTATCGTCATTTAGTATTCAAGGCCAGGGATACAATAAGAGGGACAGTCCTCAAGAATGAAGAATTGTCCTATACCAAATGTTACTGTTGCATTCCTCCAGTTTAGAAACACTGATTAGAAAGAATGAAGATATGAGGGTGACTACTCAGCAGCATTCCACCCTGTCGACTACTCCCTTCTTCTTGAAACAGTGTTGTCTCTTTACTTTAATGCCCCACTCCTGATTTTCTTCCAAAATCACTGGACATTCCTCCTCTCCTTTTCTCCCAAATCACTGGTGCTTCCTCTGCTGCCTTAAGTTCTCTGGAGCTTTCACCTGTGTCTTTATTCTCTTTCCATGTAGTCCCATAGCTTTAAATACCATTTATCTCTCTAGTCCTGACCTCTCTCATAAGCCCTAGATTGATATAACTAGCTACTTACATGGCATCTCCCATTTGTTTAACAGGCAACTCAAACCTAACATGTCCAAAACAGAACTCTTAATTGCTTTCCTCAAACCTCTTTCTCATTCATCTTCCTCAAGGCACCAACATTCACCCAGTTTTTCTCAAGCTAAAATCCTAAATCACCCCTCATTCCTCTTTCCTTTATATCTCATATTCAATCTATTAGCAAGTCTTACTGGCTCTGTCTCCAAAATGTATTCTAACTTCATCTAATTTTCATTACTACCACAACTGCTATCATGTTACAAACCACTAGCATCTCTATGCTATGATTCTCTTCTAACTCATCTCCCTGCTTCAACTCTTGCTTCCCTACAGCCTTTACACACAGAGTATAAGAGATCTTCTTCAAAAGTAAATCAAATCATGTTATTTCTTTGCGTAGGACCCTCAATAGCTTCCTACTGCACTTAGAACAAAATCCCAACTCCTAATCTTGACCTATGAGGCCCTGTATGATCTAACCCTTACCTACCTTTACAGTTTTATCCAGTGCCGCATTTTCTTCCCTGTTTGTTATGTTCTACTCACCTTGGCCTTCTTTCTGATTCTTCAATATGCCAGGTTATTTCCCAGTTCCTTGCTATTCTTTCCACCTAGAATGCTCTTCTCTCAGATAATGATAATTTTACCTCCTCTTATTTCATATTTAATTGCACCAGTTAGTACCTCCAGAACTATGTTACGTAATAGTAGTGAATACTGGACATTATTTCTTATTTCTCACTTTAATAAGAATGGTTCCAGTGTTTCCTCATTCAGTCAGGTACTGACCTTTGGGTTTTGTGTTGAGGCACTGTTCATCTATTCTGATTTTAAGAGTTCTAAGCAAGAATGGATGATAAATTTGATCAAATGCCTTTTTATCATTTGTGGAGATCATATGATTTTTTTTACTTTTGATCTATTGGGAAATTATATTAATAAATTTTGTAATATGGAACTATCCTTACATTCATTCATTCATTCATTCATTTATTCAACAAATATTTGTTGAGTTCCTGTTATGTGCTAGGTACTGTTCTAAGCACTGAGGATACCCTAGTTAACAAATCACAAATATCACTGCTCTCACAGAGCATACCCTCTCATGGGAGAGAGAAATAACATAAATACATAAATTTGTATTGTACATTATAAGGTGAAGAGAAAAGGAGAAGGGGGATTGATAGGGAGTACTGGCATAGGCGGTGGCTACAATTTTAAATAGTGTGGTCAGGGAGGGCCTCACTGAGAAGGCAATATTTGAGCAAAGACTTGTAGAAGTGAGGTTTGGATGTTGGAAAGGTTATCTAAGTCAATATTTAAATCACCAAGATTTAAGACAGGAGGTAATGTTAGAAATGTCAATAGACAACAAGAAACTATTCTTAAAGAAATCCAGGGGAGTGTCCTAGGAATTGTTAGATGATTCCAACAAGATTGGGTGATACAGTGGGAGATCATGAGATTTTTTATTGTATATATTTAAGATATATACAACATGATGTTTTGATATGAATATACATAGTGAAATGGTTGTTATAATCCAGCCAGTTAATATACTCATCATTTAAGGCAGTTACTTTTTGTGGGAGGATTGGTAAAAGCACCTAAAATCTACTTTCTTAGAAAATTTCTAGTATACAGTACAGTATTATTAACTATGATCCTCATGCTGTACTTCATATCTAGAGATTTATTCATCCTAACTAACCCAAACTTTGTACTCTCTGATATGCATCTCCCCATCCTCCACCCCACCTCTGGTAACCACCATCTACTCTTTGTATCTATGTATTCACCTTTTTTTTTTTTTAAAGATTCCACATATAAGAGAGATCATGCAATATTTTTCTTTCTGTGTATGGCTTTTTTCACTTAGTGTAATGGAGGATGTGAGATTTTGTTTTAAAACTGGAAGGAAGGAGCAGAGCCATTGATAAGAGGGAGATGGGAGAAAATAACAGGGACCAATCGAGAGGACTACAAGGGAAGCAGTGTCATGGGGGGAATCCAGATTTCAGTTAGATTATTAAGAAATTAAAGAGAATATTCAAAGAAGCCTAAGAGATAAGGGATGATGTACTGTGTGTTCCAGAGGACCTTATGGAAAAGGTTCAGGATTGGATGAGGAGTGGGAAATGGAGACAGAGTAGAGATATGAAGATCCATATGGTAATTATTATGCGATAAGAAATGATTTGGTAGTCTGAGGCTTCTTGTGGTTATAGACGAATAGAGATAAAAGTATAATGAATTTAGTTCTGGTGGTCTCAAGACAGATAGTGGTGGTGAGGCTGTGAGTGTTCAGGGCCTGAGAGTGGGTGCCATTGGATGTATGGAGGAATGCTCTTAGTCCAGAATGAGCTGAGCTTACTCTTTACTCTTGTGACAGGAGAGGAGTCTTGAGTCTAAGAACTATTTTTTTTTTAAAAGACAGTACTGGACCATTTCAAAATGATAACATTATAGGAAATTTATCCATTAATTTTAAAAGATGATCTATTGGTTTTGTGCCCTAGTTTTGGAGAATACATACCTCTATATTTTTATTCTTCAGAGGTAAATATTTATATAGTTTCAAAGTAGGGATCCATTACCTTTAACCTTTTTTTTCATTTTTATATAATCATTGTTCATGAGAGTTTTCATGAAATACTTAGTATGGCTGCAATGGGAAAATATCTCAAACATGTTTCCGTAGTTAAACAATGGGAAATTAAATCACCGAAGCAATTCAGAATAAAACCTACCCAATTTTTTTCCGTTAATCAAAATTTCCTAATGTTGTAACCTTTCAATTGGAAACTCAAATAGTCTTAACTTCTCTCCTAAGAATCAAATTTATTGGAGGTTGTTGCTATATTTCTGTCAAATAGAAATATTTGTACAATGTCTAGAACCCATAAATTATTTTAGAATATCTTCCTAAGTATCAACCCAAACACTTCTTAAGAAGCCAAGATAGTGCAGACCAGCCAAGTTACATATACAATTTTTTTTTTCACTTATTCATCACTTCTGGTGGTGACAAAGTGACAGTTCAAAAGGAAACCTAGAATGGATGCCCTCCATGGAACACTTCCTATTTGAACTTCTCATGTCAGTTTTCAATCATCTTGTAATATGACCAAAGACACTAATCTGAAGAGCTGGGAAGCCTATGGTAATTACTTACAAATTATAGGAATATGATGTTTTAGGAACCATCTTGTCATATAAATCTCTCCTAAGAACAAGACAGGAAAGAAGAGATTTAAAACTTACAGTGATAATCCCTCAATAGTGACTCCCTCCAAAGGCTTTGGTATAGTATGCCAGCTCTGTTACAACACATATAGGGGAATAAATGAAGGCCCATGAAAACAATTTGTAAGCACTTTGACCTACCTTTACCTCTCTCTAGGAAAGCTTAAAAGTAAATTCCCAGAGAGAGACTGAGTAGTTTTTGACTAATTGCATGAAGACAAAATGAAAATGGGAAGGAGGGATCTTACAAACCTTAAATTAGTGGAATTTTTTCCTGTTACTTTTTATTTACAAGGACAAAAGGCTGAACTAAAGTTAGTGATGGGTACTGTGGTAGTCAGCTTCCAACATGGCCCCCAATGATTCTGATCTCTTGATATGTTTCCTTGTGTATAGTTCCCTCCCATGTTAAATAGGGCTGACCTGTGCAAACGACAAGAATTTTTTTAAATGAAACAGCGTAATTTATGAGGCTATATTTTTAAAAGGCTTCTGCTTTGATCTTTTGGATTATTCACTCTGGGGAGAAGACAGCTGTTGTGTTATAAGGATGCTCAAGAAACTCTATGGAGAAGTCCATTTGGTAAAGAGCTGAGGCATCCTGCCAGCAGCCATGTGAGTGAGCTACCTTGGATACAGACTGTCTAGCCCCAATCAAAACTTCAGATGTCTGCAGCCACAGCTAGTATCTTGAACACAACCTCATGATGGACTTTAAGACAGAACCACCTAGCTAAGCCACTCCCAAATTCCTGATCCATGGAAATTATGTGGGATAATAAATATTAATTTTTGAGGCATAAATTTTGGGAAGGGCAAAAATAGATAACCAATAAACAATAAATAACTAATAAAAGACAGAACCAGTCAAACCAAGTTTGACTCCAAAGATTAACCTCCCAAAAGGTTGCAAGTTTCCCAATGAAATTTTTAGCAGTTGTTCTTAGTTTACCTATTAATAATAAAACAATTCATTCTTTGAAATGAATTCAATTTGTATCCTATGTAAAGAGAGGAACATCAATCCCTTTAATTGTTTGGTCAGTGGCATCATCCTGTATTTACTAATGTTTAACAAGTTAGGTCTTGAGCACAATCAGTTAAAGGTCCATAGGTCCATTAATAGCCATGTCTATTTTCCAGGTAGTCGTTGAAAGTATTGCTGAAGAAGTCTGATTCATGTTTCAAGAGTTGTTTTTCTGTGAAGATTCCTTATTCAATCTTCTATCTTGAGAGATATTAATGTGTACCATTCCATCTAATTTGTCCTTTCTCTGAAACCATTTTAGTATACAATTTTAATTTCCTTAAGAGGAAAAATTAGTGAGTTGTTTCTGAATTATCCTTCACTAGAACAGCAAATGATTTTAAGAACCACTTCAAAGGTCTACCCAAAAATTGTATCCAAATTTTGCATGTCATATATTTTTCCTGTCTCAATTATCATCATCAATTAACCCTGCAAAAATAATATTTTACCTTGAAAGTTCTAAACATTTCAGACTAAAGAAACAAATATTTGTATCCTGTGGGTCATGTAACATGAATCAACATGAGATGTTAAAGAACATTTCCTCCCTCCTCATTAGTATAGTGGCGAGTAAAAAAACAAAACAAACAAACAAAAAAGGACATCTCAACTTGATTATCAGACCTGAATGTTACTACAGTAAAAATGGGGCTTTCTTTGTTCAATAGATGCTCATTTACTGAGGCAGAGCACCTATAGCTATTCTCTTTGAGAAATGTTCTATTTCTCTCACTTAAAGCATCTCTAATTATGGAGATCTGAGTTTTCAAACTATAAATTAGGAGGTAATTCTTGGTTAAATAAAAATATTAACCATAGGAATTATTTAGATAGTAGCGTTTTTAGAGCTCTATTTACAAATCTTTGTTTATACACAGATTTAATACAGTAAAATATAACTCACAGACATATATTGCTCACATACGTTATATTGCAAAAGCATAATTGCCTACTTTAAACTTCTTAAAAGGAATTTCCCATTACTCATTTGGTATGTATTTTCCTCATAACTTGTTGCTTTTGTTCTGGCCATTCCAGCCATGAAATCACCATATGTCTAATATTTCAAGTCTTCTAGTTCATTTTAGAGAAGGCTTCATAATTTACCTGAACCATAGGTTGCATTTTCTTTGTTTCTTTGTTTATGGAAACCATTTATCATGTCATCGCATTAACTTCCATCAAAAAGAAAAAGAATATAAATTAGAGAGATGAAACTTTGTGTTATGGTAAAATATACATAGTATAAAATTTACCATTAGTGAAATTTAGTATATTCACAATGTTGTGCAACCATCACCAATATATAATTCATACCCATTAAGCAATTACTCCCCTTTTCTCAATCTCCCCAGCCCCCAGAAACCACCAATCTACTTTTCGTCTCTATGGATTTACCTATTGTGGACATTTCATATAAATAGAATCCTATGATATGTGACTTTTTGTACCTGGTTTCTTTCACTTATCATAATGTTTTTAGGTTCATTTATGTAACAGTACTTTATTCTCTTTTATGACTGAATAATATTCCATGGTATGGATATACCACATTTTGTTTATCCATTTACCAGTTGATGCACATTTGAGTTACTTACACATTTTGGCTATTGCAAATAGTGCTGCTTTGAACAAAAACACTATGTATGTGTTTTTGTTTGAACACTTGTTCTCAATGCTCTTGAGTATATATATATACCCAGGAGTGGAGGTGCTGGGCCATGTGGTAATTGAGATGAGACATTTATAAGTGAAATCTTACTAAACCAACAAGTAGTCCTTTTTGGGAGGTGGGGGTCATACTGTTAATTCTCTTTTGCTTTGATAACAACCTTTTGGGACACCTACACCTCCCTAGGAAATATGGTGTGGGAGTTTATACCAGGAGAATACAAGATGGCATTACCAACCCACACCGAATATGGGAACTAAACTTTTTTTTATACAAATTGCCCCCTGATATAAAGGTGATTAAAGGTCCCCAACTTTAGCAGGTGCACTGGTTTACACCTTCTGACAATGAAGGTTACAGGCAAGTAAACAAAATGTTTCTATATAGGTCTGGAGCTAGATAAACCTTAGTCAAATTACAGATGGTTGTCTTTGGGCTACTCATTAAATGTCTCTGTTATAGTTTTGCCATCTGTAAAATGGGGATAATAATCTCTGCTTCTCAAGATTGATATAAAGATAGGGCATAGCTAGCAACATAGTTGGCATTTAATAAATATTAGTTCTCTCTTCATCATATATTCTTACACTCTTCAAATTAACTATTCTCCAAGATAATGGTATTTTTATTCCCACTTTCTCTTTCAGGTTAAAATTAAACTGCCAAATACAAACCCTTCTGATATTGAAATTGATGTCCAGGAAATGTTCCTTGACCTTCGTACTCCTGATAAGTGAGTAAAACTTAGAACTGGAATAGTGTATTATAATATTAATTAGTCTTTAGTCAATATTCTTTTTAAAGTATACATAGTTATTTTGCATCACCTCCTAAAGTCTGGAGAAAAGTGAAAAATTCAGTTAACCATTCAGATGTTTGATCTACATTATATAAAGATAAATATGTTGGGAAATACTTAAGCTTTTTTTCTACTTTGCATCCATACATTTGGGTGGGTTGATACCATCCTTGACATTTAGATATAGTTTGTGTATCTGTCAGGAAAAATAGCTAGAAGTGAAGATGCCTTAAGTTGTAAGTCTTGCATGTGTTTTTTTATACATTGATTACATGAGAGAAGCAATATTTTTAAACTTCTTGGATGTTGTGGAGCTCTAAGGTTAAATTCGATTGTGTTTCTCTAAAAATCAACAAAAAGGTCTTGTCATCAATTACTTAAAACAAAAATTCTAACAGCTCATTTTCATTAGATTCTCAGTCTGTGTGAACACATTTAAAAATAATACAGAAGATCATGGAATAATTCATTTAAACATTTTTATATTTTCAAGCATAGTTTTGTTGTTACATAGGTTCAAATCATGTTACCAAAATATAACACATACAGCAAAATTCTGATATAAAATGTTTCTATGGAAACATGGAGAAATCAGCTCTGTCTCTCAAAACTAACTCTATAAAGAGGGAATCAATGGAATCTGGCATGTGTTAGATAAAATATCTAAATATCTCACTGCTTCTTTCACTTTTCATCTGGATATATAGCAGTGAGCACACATTGGTTGATTGTAGTAGTCTTTTCTCTGTAACTCATGAACATTTCAAACTGGGTTTGGGGAGCAGGCAGCTGCTGGCAAATTCTCTTCCTTCCATTATCTGTACCTGTAATTCTCCTTTGTTGATCTTAGGGCTTCAGGAAAATAAAAAGTAGATTCCTTCTGCAGAAGATTCCTATGTGTAAACAACCCAATGTGCATACATAGCTTAATCTTGATTTCTATAGTAGATTCATTTAACCCAAAATGGTCTACAGATGAATATATGTCAAATATTTTCTCATTATTTATATCATTTAAAAAATGTGTTCTCACAAAATAATTGTCTCATGTTATAAAAATGACATTCACTATTCCTACCATTTACTTCAAATAGTATTGTACCCTTTTCATTGCATTTTATACATGCATTTACTCTTCCACATAACCTTTGCAAAGAAAGTTGGTTAAATAAACAATCTTCCATGATATTTGCACACTTGTTAAAAGCACACACATATTTACACACCATGGAGTTAATTTCCGTTTTCCTAGCAGTTCTCACTGTCTCCATCAATCTTTAGGCAGCTGCTGTGGCTATGCTGTCATTCCAGATAGCTATCAGAACCCACTAAATGAAAGTCTCACACAGAGGTACTTTTCCACATAGAACACAAGCTGCGCTAAGCCATTTGGATCATAGTGTACCTATATATTAAATGCTCAGTGCAGAGATGTAAATTTTCTTAATTAAGATAGAAGACAGAAGATAGCATTAAGGTTTATTTAATACATTTTCTGAAATACTTGAGCATCCTATAGAGCCATGCTATTATCTGAAATTGTATTATCAGTTTATTGATATTCACACCTGCTTTCTTTAGTTTCTAATTGTGACATCCTATAACACTGTTAATCCACTCTGAGAAAGATTTAAGAGAGGATATTCTGTTCATGTATCTGTAAGGAAGAACAAATGAATATGTTTGAACTGAATTAACCGGTGATTTCAGTCAAACAGTAATCAATTGCACTAGAATTATCAATAAAACACAGGTATTTAGAATTATACAGCCAAAAAAAAAAGCAATTTGCTGAATTCTTCATTTTTTTTCCAATTGGTTGTTTTGGCATATAGATTCCCAACATGGAGTAGATGGGAAGGAGGAAAGATGAGGGAAATTGGATAATTTCCCAGAATCTTCTGACTTAAGTCTTCATATGAGGTTTCATTATTTTTCTAAGTGAATTCTAAGAACGTCATAAATGAATACCTTGAATGTAATAATAGAAACACATTCTAAAGACAAATATAAGCTAATTTGTGGTTGAGTGCTGCTTTAAGTTATTCACACCTTTGCTGTGCTCCTTTAATTCAAATTGAGAGTTGACTGACATCCAAAGACACTGATACCCCCAAAATAAGCTTTCTAAATGAAATGGTTGAATCGCAGCTCAGTAGCTATTTCTGCATTTTCTTTGAAAATAGTTATGTTTCCTACAGAAAACCTTAAAAAGACATGTCTATTTTTAACGCAGATATGTAAATCAAATAATTTCGTTAACTACATCAAATAAAAACTGCATTCTGTGAATATGCACAGAACCAGGTTTTCCTTTATTTAATTCTCTTGCAAGCAACATCAACATTCTAATATAAATATAAACACGTAGATCTCTAAACTTGAGTTCACTGTATAAATAATTTTTTTAACTTTCATATATTATGTTTGCATTTAAATAATTTCTAATGAACATTAACACTGGATGAGCATTTGAGCAGTGCCTAGACTGTAACTTCTTAAAAAGCAAATACATTATCATTGTAAAGGCAGAGGTATTGGGTTTAAGTGTTTATTCATATTTTATAGTACTCATCCATGTTAATTATTCAAATGTTATTTTGTGGTGACCTGAATACTTGCTTTTCATTCATGCATTTATTCACTCAACAACCATTTCTAAAGTCTTCTGCTAGATAACTAGGGGAACACCAAGATAAGATACAGTTCTGTCCCTCGATGAATTGTACGTGGTTAAGTATTTTTAGAATTTTTATTTTGTTTAAATATAAATCTCAATACAGATAATACAGTAAAACAGACTAGACAAAAATCATTCCCTTCTCCTAACAGCTTAAATAAGTCTCACAGTTCTATTGTTCAACATTTTAGTATGTGAAGCCATGCTACTCAGAACTAGACAGAAATGCAGGGATAGATGGATCATTCCAATGGCCACTAACTGTCTCTTTTGAATTTATTTCTCTCTGGACAGAGAAGTGCACATTATCATTGGAACTCCTTCTTCAGCTGATTTATAGTTGTCTTTTAGTGCAATGAAACTACCATACTAAGCCTTGCTTTCTTTTTAAAGTGAATATATTATCATTTATAGAATAAGGGATAAAGTAAATCTAACTCTAGTAGAACCTATATTGTAAACAGCTTTTAAACATGGACTCTAAATGTTTTTTGCACCCATTTTTTTTGAGATGCCAAATTTTACAGGCTACATTAACATACATTGCCATTTAATTACTTCGGGTGGAGGGTGCGGTTTCTCTTACCCCATCTGGAATGGAACAAGAGACACAAAAAATTTCTCCTTTAGGTTCCAGAAATGCATAATAAATACTTTTAATGAGGCTAGTCTCCTGAACTTAGGTTTTTGCAAATGAATTAAAGAGGGAATTGATTTTCAAGGGTTTTGTTTTCAAATGTGTACTAGTTCTCTATTCAAGTACCCAATAAGTGTCCCTAAAGAATACCAGATTCCTTTACTGATTTGGATATTATACTTTCTAAAAGAGCCTTCTGCCCACCTTTTATAGAGATACTCAGGCCTTCTCTACCGAGAATGTGGGTAACAAGTGTTTCATGCATTTAATTTTCTTCCAATACCAGCATGTGCTGACCCCATGCATAATTCAGATTCATGCCACTATGACAGAATTATGCATGTCTCATCCTAGCAATGCATCTAAAGCATGCAACTATCCAGCAACTGAGCCATAAACCACAAAATAAACCTAGCAATCTATCACAGAGAATTTTTGTCAATGTGTAGTAGAAAGAATCCGAAGCAAGCAGAGAGAAGCACTTTCATTGATCTGGTACTGAAATCATTTCAGGCTTGAGTTTGAAAAACTACACCTGTGGCAGAGACTCAGCTTAAAAACTGTGTTAGCCGAAGTATTTTAGAACCATTCCAATTTTCAAATTTGTAACAGTCAACCACATTCCATCTACACGTAAGAATGACTGGCCCACAAACTTAAAGTTGCATGATTCTATTTCTATGCCTATAAACATAGCCTAAGACTGTTTCTTCAACGAAAAATGAGGTCAATTAAGAATAAAAAGGGGATCCAAAACAACTGCTTGCATTTTTAAGGCCAAAAAACTGGTATACTGTTTGTGTTATTTATGCGTATTTTTGATCGAATATTTACACTGCCTAAATATTGGGTTTTTTGGTTTCTAACATTCTAGTGGTAGATGTTGCTTTCTACTGTCTTACTGAAAGTGATATATCACTTTAGGAATGTAATTCTAAGTTTTTATTTTGTATTTTGTGTGTTTGTGTTTTTTAAGGAAGCTGTCCATAACCCTTCCCCATCCTGTGGAATGCAGCAGTGCTAAAGCACTGTATATCCGAGAGACTGAGACTCTCAAAGTCACCGCAGCCATGAAAAGAGAGTTGGATCTTGTTAATTTTTTCTGAAACTGCATGAATAAGAAGAAAAAGGGATAAAATGGCATTGTTAACAATTAAAAAACTTTGAAAAATTGGTTAATGTTTTCTATGTTCTCTTTGTTATTCTGTCATATTTTGGAAAGGGCAAAAATTCAATTCTAGTGACATTCTGATCATTTATAGTCATTTCTGTTACTTTGTTAGGCAATACTGTTTTCTAATGCACAATGAGCTACTGCAATTTTATAATGATAGCCAAACAGAATATTTACAGGTTAACCAGTTAGATTACTACATGATTGATTACATAACTGAAATATGACCATGAAATGGTTGGTCCACTTACTTCAGTAGTCTGAAGAACTTAAGCTAAGTAATTACACTATTATGCAATCAGTTGCATAGCAGTTGGTCATTATTATCACCAGAAAAGTTCATTTGGTTGCCTTTTTATTGATTTATCAATTACTTAGAATGTAAAAAATTAAATCGCTTTACAAAAACAAAAAAATATTATTTAGAATGTTCTCTGTTCAGGCTCTCACTATTGTTCTGTAATATACAGGTAACAAAGGATTATAAATTGTTTCATGTACCATACTAGCCACATGTTTACTTCAATAAAAAATACTTTTGAGCACACAGTATTATTTGGCTTCTTTAGTCATGCTTTCAATGCTTGGATCTAGTTAGGTTAAAAATATTTTTTATGTGCATTAATAATTATTAACAATGCCTTTTTAGGTACTGTCCTTATATTTAGCCAGTTGAAATCCTTGACATTTAAAAAGAATATAAAGAAAAGTGTGGTGCATTTATAAATCCTGTCCTCCCTCATTTGCTATCTTCTTATTTTTTTTATTTTATCTTATTTATTTTATCTTATTTTTTTATTTCACAATATTACAGGGGTACAAACACATATGGAAGTAACATTCATAGGACGTTGGGAATTTCCTATCTTTTTAATTAGACATACCTACTTTTATGGATTGTGCCAATGCACCTGCCTCTTCTATACTGTATTGCATAAGTTTATTTCAGAATTATTTATGAATAAATTATGTTTTAAAGCTTCTATGACTTGGCTTCACACATTATTGTAGAACTGTGGAGTTACCTTGGAGTAAATTTTGAAAACAGATAAGCAACTAAAAGATCTTCATCACTTCTATGTGAACCACTAAGGGAATAAATATTCAAGCAGATGTTTTATAGAGTTAATTATGTATATAACTACAATGCATCTAGTGTGTGACTAGATCAAATAGAATGAAAAGACGATTTTGGAAAAACTGGTTGGGTTAAAACACTAAGCTCTTGTAGAGACTTTGGCATTTAAATTACCACCATGACTTTCTTCTGTGGAGGCAAGAATTGAGGGTGGGATTAACTGAAAGGAAGCTAGTGTCTGTGAATTTAAGTCTATGATGTTACAGGACCTAAAGAGTTCCTCCTTTGCTTCTTTTAGCATCTTTTCAAATGGCTGTATTTTAAGAATTTGAGAATATACCCTAAAGTTTAAACTCTGGGGCAGGCAGTGCATTTGTACCCCTGTAATACTCAGAAATTTTTTTTAAAAAAGTAAATAATAAAATGTGCATAAAAAAGTTTAAACTCTGGGGCAAGTCTAAACAGTACCTATATTAGTCAGGGTTCTCCAGAAAGACAGGATCCATAGGATATGGACAGAGAGATATATGAGAGGGGATTTTTTAGGGGGATTGGTTCACATGACTATGGAGGCTGAGAAGCCTTGCAACAAGCTGTCTGCAAGCTGGGGCCCTGGGATACTGGTAGTGTGGCTCAGTCCAAGTCCAAAGGCCTCAGAACCAAGAAAGCCGATGGTATAACTCTCAGTCTGAAGCCAAAGGCCTGAGAATGGAGGGTGGATGAGTGGAGGGTGCTGCTATAAGTCCTAGAGGCCAAAGGCTGGGGAGGCTGGAGTTATTGTCCAAGGACAAGTGAGGAAGAGTATCTCCCAGTTCCAGCAGATAAATCAACACTGTTTTCTCTGTTTTTGTTCTCTCGGGACCCCCAGCAGACTGGACGGTGCCTGCCCACATTGAGGATGAATCTTCCCTACCTATTCCGTTCAGACTCACATGCTAATCTCTGGAAACACCTTCACAACACACCCAAAGTAACACACCCAAAAGTAATGTTTTACCAAGCCTAGGTATTCCTTAATCTAGTCAAGTTGACACCTAAAATTAACCATCACAGTAACAGATATTTTTTCTTCTCTAGAGAGCAACAATGAGTCAGTGGAAAATGTATCACTTTTTCCTATGTTCTGGGCCTAATTACAAAGACCATTATTACTCAAGCTGATTGAATGTGTACAAGTTGTCCCTGAAAGAGAAGATAGAGCATATCCAGGCCAACTTGAATCGGTCTTTGGTTATGTGGTGCTGTATCAATTATATAATGAAACAGCTTCAAGAACAATGACATGTGATCCAGTGATTTATACCTATCTAGAAATCATCCTACTTTACTGTCCTTGGCCTCACAAGTAACGACTACAGTGGTTATTTTGTTGTGTTGTTTTTAAGCTAATTCACAGGGCTTTCTTCTTTTAAAGGGGAATAGTCCACTAAAGCAAATGTAGAAAAGAGCATCTAAAGGAAAATTTATCTTGTCAGCATTTGTTACTGAATCTTAGCCATTACCAGGAGAACTGGAAGTTAAGCCACAATGGTGTCATAACATAGCCTACATATGCTTCTCTTTCATGTTTTTATTCCATAATCTCTGGTAGCTTTTGTGGATATTCAATCATTTGTTCATTCACTCACTCATTTATATTTCAACAAATCTCCACTGAGCACTCATCACATGCTTGGCACTGTGTTAGGTACTGGGGATATAGTAATGAGCAAACCAGATGCGGTCACTGCCCTCATGGAGCACGCAATGTAGCAAGGGAAACAAATAATAAACAAGTAAACACATAAATATCTGTTTTTAAGCTATAATTACTGCTATGAAGAAAAAGAATGAGTGCTTTGAGAATATCTATCAGACAACCAAACCTAGTCTGAAAAGGGAGACCAAAAAACGTTTTCCTAAAGATTTAATGTTTCAGCTGAAAAATAAGGTATACCTAAGACTTACGTAAAGAGGGTATAGGGGAAAGGATAGCAGTAAGGCTACTAGGTGCAAGGCATAGCAAATGTGAAGACCCAATATAGACAGAGCTTGGGGAGTTCAAGGAAGTGAAAGCCAGTGTGGTTAGGGGGAGTGTGACTGGAGGTAAGGTTGGAAATGCAGGCTGGAGTAATGTCATGTACAATCTTGTAGGCTAAGGTTGGGGATTTGGATTCATTCTAAGCGCTTGGGGGAAGAGAAGGTATGAGGAGATAAGAATGGAAAAGGGAGACCAGTTAGAAGGCTACTGCAATAGCCCAGGCAAGTTATTATTCTACATGTTATCCTAAATGAAATTCATTGTCGGTTTTTTTCTAATTAGAAAAAATACATGCTGACTGCTATGGTTTCAACAATGGTTTGTCCCCACCAAAACTCATGTTGAGGTTTGGTCCTCAGTGTATTAGTATTGGGTGGTGGGGCCTAGTGGAAGGTGTTTGGGCCAGGAAGGTGGATCCCTTATGAACAGATTAATACCGTTTCGTGGGAGAAAGTTCTTACTCACTGGAATATATATTACTGGATTACCTACTACAAGAACCAGTTACAAAGTGAGGTTCCTCCTCGTGTTTGCTCTCTTTGCACAGTTCATTGGCCCTTCCACCTTTC
Organism: Lepilemur ruficaudatus; assembly: GCA_963574885.1. NCBI lineage: Eukaryota > Metazoa > Chordata > Mammalia > Primates > Lepilemuridae > Lepilemur > Lepilemur ruficaudatus. The sequence goes on from CAUYRT010068446.1 coordinate 18,184, forward strand.
TGCTATGAGGTGAAGCAGCATATGGCCCTCTCCAGAAGCTAAACAGATACTAATGCCATGCTTCTATTCTTCCCAGCCTCCAGAATCCTGAGCCAAATAAACCTCTTTTCTTTTTAAGTTACCCAATCTCAAGTATTCTCTCATAGCAACAGAAAACAGACTAAGTCACTGACATGCTCTAAGCAGAAACTTTAACAATAGAGAAAAGCTCTTTAAAAATGAAGCAAAACTAAAAATCACCTGTAAGTGAAAGAACCATGACTAACCACTGTTATCATTTCCAACCTTTTATTTTCAATGAATAACATAGGTATAATTTTTTTCCCAGATGGGATGATATTACACACACCGGTTTTATAATCTACTTTCTTTTAATTTTCAAGAGCATTCTTTTTTAAATAATCTTTTTTCCCCTGAATTCTAATTTTATTGCATTGTGGTAAAAGAGTGTGATAAATGATCTATGTGTATTTTAAAAGAATGAGTATTCTGTAATTATTGGATACAGTCTTGTATATATGTCAATTCAAGTTTCGTGTGTGTTGTTTCAATCTTCTACATTCTTGTTACATTTTGTTCTGCTTTATCTATCAACAGAGAGATGTACTAAAATTTACCACTGATTACAGATTTGTTGCTTTCTCCTTGTAATCCTGTCAATTTTTGTTTATATATTTTGAGGGTATATTTGTATGTGCAGACAGATTTAAAATTGTTATATTTTCCTGGTTTATTTCTTTTATCAATATAATGTGACACACTTTATTCCTTATAATATTTGGTGTTTTAATGTATGTCTTGTTTGACATTAACACAGTTACACTAACTTTGGTTAGTATTTGCCTAGCATATTTTTTTCCATCACTTTCCATGTTTCCCATGTTTTAGCTAAGACTTTTATGAACAGCATATAGCTAAATTTTGGATTTTTGAATCCAACTAAGATTCTTTCTTTAAACTCACAAATGTAGTCCCATTTTATTGCAATTAATGATACATTTGGATTCATTTATATCATCTTATCATGGGATTTATCTTTTATTCTTCTTTTTCTATACTTTTTTCCTCTTTTCTTGACTTTTTTCCCCATTGGTCAATTTTTTTAATTCTTTTTTTTTCTCCTATTGGTTTAGAAGTTATACATTAGGTTTCTTTTTTTTCCCTTAACTTAAATGTGTAAAGTTTTTCAGTAGTTCTGCCCTCCCTTAAACAGCTCCAGGAGGGAGGGTTAAAACAGTTTTAACCATGCCTCTCCAACTTTATTTGTATAGTCCCAAATTATCCATCATTATCATTAATGTTTGTTACAGTCAATACTTATCTAGATTTACCCACCATTCACCATTTCTTTTTCCACATCAGTGCTTCCTTTTTGAAGTACATACTTTAGTATTTCCCTTAGTAAGGGCTTGTGAGTTATTGATTCTCTCACTCCATTTCTGGAAATGTTTTTATTGCCCTCATTCTTGAATAATAATTTTGCTGGGTTTAGATATCTAGGTTGACAGTTATTCTCCCTCAGAACTTTGAAGAGATTATTTACCTGTGCTTTGGCCTATTGTAATTTAAAAGTCTGTTGTCTGTCCCCTTGTTGTTCCTTTGTAGGTAATCGGTCTTTTCTCTCTGGTAGTTTTAAAGATTTGTCTCTTTGTTTTCTGGTGTTCTGCAATTTGACTATTATATGTTTAGATATAGATTTATTTTTAAAATTTTACTTGGCACTTGTACTTCTTAAGTCTTTCACCAGTCCTGGAAAATTCTCAGCCATTATCTCCTTGAATATCGCCTTTCTCCCATTTTCTCTATTTTTCTTCCAGAACTCCTCTTAGATAAAAGTTGAACCTTTCATTCTATCCTCCATGTCTTTTAGCCTCTGCCATATTTTCCATCTCTCTTTGTTCTTAATACTGGGTAATTTTCTCAAATCTATTCTCCAGTTCAATAAATCTCAGGATTCTAATCTTGCTGGTGACTATGTCCACTGATGTTCACTCATAGTAGATCATTTAGTCTTGTAGTTTTTTATTGTACTAATTTATTTAATAGGGCTTTAAACCCATTCTGTGAAAATCTCTTCTGGTCTATATTGTGGGAGCATCCCTTAAAAGCAGTTTTACCTTTGCATCTGCTACAGTAAAGATTCCCAAGCCATGCAAGTAGTATAAATTAAAACCTAAACCCTACTTGAGTTCCAGGCCTGTGCTTTAATCCTCAAAAGAACTTTTTTCTTCCACCTAGGGCTTAGACAGAAACAAGTAAGATTACTTGTTGTTTCCCTGTGCCAATATGCAGATTTTTTCCTAGTCCAACCTTTTATGGAGGGTACAGCCCTTCCAGGGGCTCAGCTTTATGATAGAATCCTTGGGCCCAAAACCTCATCTTCTGTTCCTGTGGTTGTTAAAAATCAAAACTCCCTTACAAGGGCAACCACAGCTTTCACTCACAAAATTACCACTCTGGTTTTCAGTTTTCTCATTTTTGGCATCTAGGAGTTTTCCTTTATTTCTTTGGGGCTCAGCTATTCAATTAAAAGAATTTTTATATATTTTACCTTCTGATTACAGAAGTTTGTATCAAAATGGTTTTTAGTAAATTTAATTGGCCATATTGCTGGAAATGCATTGCTGATCTGCTTTCTTAACTTAGCAATATATTTCAAATACCTTCCCATATTAATAAATATTCTTCAACATGATTGTTGTAGATTTAATTTTTTAGAAAGCAGACTCCACATCAGGCAAGGAGTTTCCTGGAGAGTGTTTGTGGTATTAACACCTGTGGGAGGAGGTAAAGGATGCAAGACTGAACTGGACAAAGAGAGAGGATGGGCTATCATTCAGTCACAACAAGGTCTTAGTAGGCCTTAGGGAGCTCTGAATCTAGAATAACCTTTTAGAATTGTCCCCAGTTGGAGCAAGGGGGCTGAGCCTTCATACCCCAGCATTGACAGGTCACTGGATGCAAGCTGCACGTGGAAAGAGGCATAACCTTAGGCTAGGTCACTCTCTTCAGCTAAGTGAAGTTCTCAGCGAGGGCTGACAGCAAGGAGTTGTCAGCCAGCAGCTCTCCCAGTAGCAGGGAGAGTAAGTTCTCCTGTCTTGAAGCAGGATCTGGATGGTCTGGATGGCACAGAAAAGTGTCTACTATACTTATTTTTAATGGTTTCATAGCATTCTGTCATTCATATATATGTATATGTGTGTATGTGTATATATATATATATATATATAATGTACTGACTCTAAATATCCAATAATAATGGACTGACTATTTCTAATTTTTTTCTATATGAATATTACTGATATGAACATTATACATTTTGTTTGTCAACATCTTTTTTGAGGTTGAAGTCCTATAAGTGAAATTGCAATATATGCACATTTAAAAATATTTTGATAAATTTAACCAAATTGCCTGTCTAAAGACTCATTGTACTAGTACTCATTTCTCTAAGAAACCTTGAATATCATAATCCCCTTTCAGCATTTCCAATTTAATAAGGAAGAATAACATTATATCATTTTTATAAATTCTGTTCCTTCACATACTAGTGAGGCTGAATAATTTTCCATGCATTTATTGGCCATTTATGCTCTTGTGTTGAGGACTATTTATTTTTGTCTTTTGCTCATTTTTCTATTAGAATATTTAACTTTTTTCTTATTGAATTGTAAGAGCTTCTTATATATTAAGAATATCAAACTTAACTATCTGTAATATATTTTACAAATATTTCCCATAGGTTATGTTTTATCTTTTAATTTTATTTACAGTATTTTTAATAGGAAGTTTTATTTTTGTATAGTATATCCTTAGGGTAGTCACTTATTTTTATTCTGTTCATTTTAAGATTTTGTCTTTTACTTTTAACTATCCATCTGGAATTTATTTTGGAACAATAATTTTTGGCTTTTTAATTCTAGACTTGAACATTATAAAATATGTTTAAAACATTCACTGTCACACACTAGCCTTTTCCTATTTAATTTTACTATGAAATCATCCATAAATTTTGCTGCTAGCAGAGCAGTTGATGATTTGTAATATATAATTTGTAATATATTATAAAGCAACGAAATTTGAGTGCAATGCACTTTTAGTCAACTCCCCTGACAAGATAATTTTTAAATGTTTCTATTTGACCTTAAAATGTATTTCACATATATATGAATAGGTTTTATACTGAATTTATAGCAGTCCAAATTTCACAAGCCTCATTATGAACTTCCAATTTGAGAGGTGCTGGAAAGTGACCTGCTTTCCTTATCCTGCCAATCTGTTTAAATGATTTTTTGCTTCTTATCCATGCAGAAAAGGATGGCATCACCTTTCAACCTAAGCAGTGTTTTTATGTAAATACACTGAATATTCCCACACTCTAGAGAGGGGATTGAATGTACAGGTAGTGGGGGTAAAAGGTAAACAAAAATAATTAGGAAATATTTGTAAACTATACATCTGATAAGAGGTTAATATCCAAAATATATAAGTAACTCAAACAACCTAATAACAAGAACAAATAACTCAATTGGAAAGTGGGAAAATGACTGGAATAGACATTCCTCAAAAGAAGACATACAAATGGCCAACAGGTATATGAAAAAATGCTCAACATCACTAATCATCAGGCAAATGCAAATTAAAACCACAAGGAGCTATCACCTCACCCTAATTAGAATGGTTATTATCAAAAAGACAAAAGATAACAAGTGTTGGCAAGGATATGGAGAAAAAGGAGTGATGGAAACTATAGCCATTATGAAAAATAGTATGAAGTTTCCTCAAAAAATTAAAAATAGAACTACTGTATGATCCACAAATCCCACTGTTGGGTATATATCCAAAGGAATTGAAATCAGTATATCAAAGAGATATCCTCCCACATTTATCATAGCACTATTCACAATAACTATGATATGGAATCAGCCTAAGTGCCCACCAGTGGATGAATGGATAAAGAAAATATGGTGTGTGTGTGTGTGTGTGTGTGTGTGTATACACACGCACACACACTATTATAGATACACACACACTATATATATATATACATACTATATATATATATTGTGGGAGTTAAAAAAGTAGATCTCATGAAGATAGAGAGCAAATTGGTGGTTACCAGAGGCCAGGAAGGATAGCAGTGAAGGGAGCATGAAGAGATTAATGAATACAAATGTATACTTAGATAGAAGAAATAAGACCTGGTGTTGGATAGATTAGTAGGGTGATTATAGTTAACATTAATTGGTGGTACATGTCAAGATAGCTAGAAGACAATAATTTGGATGTTTGTAGCATAAAGAAAAGATAAATAATTAAGGTGATGGATATCCCAGTTACCCTGAATTAATTATATGAATGTATCAAATTAACACACACACTGCAAAATATGTACAGCTATTATTTATCAATAAAAAATAAATAATTTTTAAAAGAAAAACCATAAAAAATTAAAAACATAAATATAAAAAGAGAAAATGTGGTATATATATATATATATATATATATATATATATATATATACAATGGAATACTATTCAGCCATAAAAAGGAATGGAATCCTGCCATTTACAGCAACATGGATGAACCTGGAAGACATTATGTTAAGTGAAATAAGCCAGGCACATGATCTCACTCATATGTGGAACCTAAAAAAGTTTATCATGTAGAAGTAGAGAGTAGAATGGTGGTTATCAGAGTCTAGGGTTGTAAGGGGGGAGGAGAGAGAGGCAGATATTGGCCAAAGGATACATAATTATGGTTAGACAGGAGGAATAAATTTCAAGAGATCTATTGTACAGTAAGGTGACTACCATTAATGATGATATATTGTATTCTTGAAAAATGTAAGGAGAGTGGATGTTACTGTGCTCTTATCACAAAATTGATAACTGAGATAATGCATTTGTTAATTAGCTAGATTTAACCATCCTACAATGTATATGTACTTCAGAACATCATGTTGCATGTGATAAAAACATACAATATTATCTGTCAATTTAAAATAAATTTTTTTAAAAGTCAGTAGAGGAAAAAGTCAACTATAGGATTTTGATCCTAGCCCCACAGCTCTGTCTTTGCAGCTCTGAACTCTCTTTATTCTTTGCCATCCTTACCTGTGGCATGTTTTCCAATTTTGCTGCATGTATTGCAGTAAGCGGGGAATCTGTTTGTGGATGACAGCTGGTTTTATTTCCCAAATAGAACCTGTTCAACATAAAAACATAAACAATGAACTCAATCTCAATTCTAATAAGGTTGATTAATCAACTTCTTTGCTAGACACTATGCAAGTGGTATACAGAACTATGGAGTCAAAAATTTTACAGTTTAGTTCGGAAGGCATGAGTAGCACATGTAATACAAAAGAAAATATGTAGGACAATATATGAGTGCTAAATTGTGCACTGCAGGCCATTAGCAAGAATGGTGAGATAAGGACTTCCAAAAATCATCTCTCCATAAAAAGCAACAAGAACACTAGAGAAAACTCTAAGCATTAACTTTTTCAGAACTCTGGAAATTTAACCAAAAGTTTACAACAATCCAGGGAGCATTTGTTCAAGACAAATGGCTGAATCTGAGTAAAAACGGCAAGATTTATGTCATTTTAACTTACTCTATTCGCACTCCCTCCAATCCCCAAGTTCCACAGTAGTTTTGAAAACTAATGGTCCCACAATCATGGCAAAAACAAGCAGCCAGGAAACCAATGGAGGGATCAAAATGCAGTCGGAACATGCCCAAAATTACTCTGATACCTAAACAAGAAAAAGACTTCGCAAGAAAAGAAAACTATAGACCAATATCCCTTGTAATGTAAATGCGAAAATCCTTAACAAAATGCTAGCAAATTAAGGCCAGGCATGGTGGCTCATGCCTGTAATTCCAGTACTTTGAGAGGCTGAGAGGATTGCTTGAGTCCAGGAGTTTGAGACCACCCTGGGCAAAATAGCAAGACCCCATCTTTACAAAAAATAGAAAAATTAGCCGGGCATGGTGGTACAAACCTGTAGTCCCAGCTACTCAGGAGGCTGTGGCAGGAGGCTTGAACCCAGGGGTTTGTGGTTGCAGTAAGCTATGATGACATCACTGAACTCTAGCCTGGGTGACAAAGCGAGATTCTATTTAAAAAAAAAAAATGCTAGCAAACTAAATCCAGTAACATATAAAAATGGATTATGCACCACGGCCATGACCAAGTGTGATTTATCTCGGGAACAGAAGGTTGGTTGAACACATGAATATTGATCATGTAATATACCATATTAATAGTATATAGGGCAATAACTACATGATCATCTCAATAGATACAGAAAAAGCATTTGACAAAATTAAACATCCTTCATAATAAAAATGCTCAACAAATTAGTAATGGAAGGGAATTTCCTCACATACTAATAAAGGGCAACTATGAAAAACCCACAGTTAACATCAAGAACAAGACAAGAATGTCCACTCTTACCATTTCTATCCAACATTTTACTGGAGGTTCTAGCCAGAGCAGTTGAGTGAGAAAAAGAAATAAAAGGTACCCAGATTGGAAAGGAAGATTAACTTTATTTGCAGATAATAGGATCTTGTGTATAGAAAAACATAAAGAATGTTCAAAAGAACCCTCAGATATAATAAATGAGTTCGGCCAAGCTGTGGGAAACAAGATTAACATACAAAAATAATTTTTATTTATATACACTAGCAATGAACGATCTGAAAATGAATTAAGAAAACAATTCTATTTACAATAGCATCAAAAATAATAAAATAGGAATAAATTTTTTAAAAGAATAGTATGACTTGTACATGGAAAACAAAATATTATTGAAAGGAATTAAAGAACACATAAATAAATGGAAAGACATTCCATGGTCAAGGATGAGAAGACTTAATATTGTTAAGATGGCAGTACTTGTCAAATCAATCTATAGATTCAACACAAGCCCTAACAAAATCCCAATTTCGTTCTTTGAAAAAAATGGCAAACTGATTCTAAAATTTATATATAAATACAAGGGACCCAGAATAGCCCAAATGATCTTGAAAAAACAGGAACAAAGTTGGAGACCTCACACATCCTAGTTTCAAAACTTACTACAAAGGTATAGTAATCAGTAATATGGGTGGTATTGGCATAAGGATAGTTATATAGATTAATGGAGTAGCATTGATATCTCAGAAATAAAGCCATACAATTATGGTCAATAGATTTTCAAAAAAGGTGCCAAGACTCTTCAATGGGGGTAATCAATAGTCTTTTCAACAAACGATACTGGGACAACCAGACATCCACATGCTAACAAATGAAGTTTGACCCTGACCTCATACCATATATAAAAATTATTTTTAAATGAATCAAAGACCTAAATGTAAGAGCTAAAATTACAACCCTGAAGAAAACATAGGTATAAATCTTCATGATCTTAGATTAGGCAATGATTTGGTGTAAATTTTCATGATCTGAACTAGGCAACTCTTTCTTAGATATGACTCAAGAAGCATAAGAAATGAAATAAAAAAATAGATAAACTGGACTTCATCAAAATTAAAAATATTTGCACTTCAAAGGATACTATCAAGAAAGGGAAAAGACAATCCACAGAATGAGAGAAGTATTTGTATATCATATACCTGATAATGGACCTATATCCATAATATATAGTATAAAGAACAGTTACAACTCAATAATAAAATGACAACCCAATTAAAAAGTGGACAAAGAAAGAAGCCAATCTGAAAAGGCTATACGCTGTATGACTCTAAATATATGACATTCTGAAAAAGGTAAAACTGCAGAGACAATAAAAAGATTAGTAGTTGGATGAGCAGGGGGTATAGAGTTGAACAGTTGAAACCCAGGAGATTTTTTATTGATTTATTTATTTTTGTTTTTTAATTTTTTTTATTTCAGCATATTACGGGGTTACAAAAGTTTAGGTTACATACATTGCCCTTGCCCCACCTTTATCAAAAAGTCCTGGGAGATTTTTTGAAGAGTGGTGGAACTATTCTTTATGATATTATATTGGGAAATACCTGGCACGATGCATTTGTCAAAACCGAATGTATTTGTCTAAAAGCTTGGAATGAATAAATAATAAAAAGTATAACTAATTATTGAAATAAATGTATTTAAAATAAAATATAAAAAAAGGGTAGAAGAAAACCAAATGTAGAACTTTACAGCACAAACCTTAATACGTGCAAATTTTAAAAGTCATTTCACTAATAGGAGGATCCCAAAATGGGATATGAGCTGTGACAAAGAATCTAACTGTATTACATATGCATGAAACATTCTCACTAAAAAGGGTAGGGGAAAAGATGTTGACCTAAGTAACTTGGGAAATGAGGCTGTTAGACTAAAGGCAAAAGGAACTGCACATAAGCACTGTATTCTAATTGATTAAGTTGTCTCCTACAGGGATATGGGTTAATAATTCTCATACTTCTATACACATATATTGAAATTGAACAATAGCTAAATGGATGGTGATGAGGGGGGCAGGTTTCTCACTGTTGGAATGGGAATTTAGAGATAAGCAAGTGGAGGACCTTAGTATGATACATGTGATAATGGATTATATTTGCAGACATTAGTATGAACTCATGTTTAGCTTAAAATAGATACAGATGTTTACATATAAAAATATTTATAGATATGTGCATATACATGAACTAGTATGCACACACACACACATATATACATCTTGCTGTCATTTGAGGGGGCCTAGAAGCAATGGCACCCCAGTAGTAACGAGCATATTTAGCTTCCAGATGTTGGTTTCTAATATCATTTTCCCATAAAAGGAGAAATAGCTGATTTTAAGACTGGAGCATTAGGTGTACAAGAAGAGCCTGGAGCATCTTTTAATGCCAGAATGTAAGGAAATGCCAAAAACTAAAAGCACATATTGACAAAGTATGTCAAGGGAACATAGGAGCCAAACGAAAGAGCTCTGAATGGCGAAGGCTGGAACAATTTGAGCAACAAAAATGATAAATATTTTGGAGTATAACTCAAAGTATAAAATAAATATCCATGAGTTTATACTGATATAAACAAATGACTAAATAAATAAATAGATAAAAAGAGACAAATCTCCTCCTATGCGGTAGAATTCCAAATAATTTATGTAGATACTTCTCCCACAAGGAGGTGGAGCTTAACTCCTCACTCCTTTAGTGTGGGTTGCACATAGAGACTGCCTTCAAAGAATACATTACAGAAAAAAGGGGGGAGAATAACTTCATGGTGGAGAAATTTGATAAACACTATCTCAGCCAGGTGATACAGACCAACATAAACAGTGATAAGTCATGTTCATAGTAGATACTCTCACCCCGGTTTAATTGTAAGAAATCTGATAAACCTCGATAGAGGGACATTCTAGAAAATACCTGCCCAGTACTCTTCAAAACTGTCATGGTTATCAAAAACAAGGACAATCTGAGAAATTGTCAAATCAAGAGGAGGCTAAGGAGACATGACAACTAAGTGTAATATGTTATCCTGAATGGGATCCTGGAATAGAATAAGGACATTAGGTAAAAACTGAAGTATTTTTTAATTAGTAAAGTCATTTTAGTAACAATAAAGTAACTTTATTTTTTTTTGAAATGTATTTTTATTGACTGAAACATTGATTTTATAATTTTGATGCAGTTATCATATAGTTCTATTCAAAAATTATTTCAAGGGCCGGGTGCCATGGCTCGTGCTTATAAACCCAGCATAAAGTAACTTTAGTTAATGACAGTATATCAATATTTATTCATTAATTGTAGAAAAGGTATCATACTAATGGAAGATGTTATTAATAGGGGAAATTTGGTGTGGGGTATATGGGAACTATCTATACTATCTTTGCAATTTTTCTGCAAACATAAAACTAAAAAATAAAGTTTACTTCTTTTAAATGGGCACCGAATTTGAATAGACATTGCTCCAAAAATATATATATATATGTACAAATGGCAAATAAGCATATGAAAAGATGCTCAACATCAATGGCCACTAGGGAAACACAAATGAAAACAATGAAATACCAACTTCACACCTAATAGGAAGGCTATGATAAAAAAGATAGAAAATAATGTGTTGGCAAGGATGTAGAGAAATTGAAATCTTCATCTTCGCTTGTAGTAAAGTAAAATGTAAAATGGTGCTTTGGAAAACAGTCAGGAGGTTCCTCAAAGGTTTAAACATATTCTTATATAAGATCCAGTAATTCCAGTCCCTGGTATATACAAAACAGAGTTGAAAACATAGGTCCACGTAAAAATTTGTCCATAAAAATTCATAGAAGTATTATTCATAACAACCAAAAAGGGGGAAAAACACAGTTGTCTATCAACTGATGAATGGATAAACAAAGGTAGTATACTCTTACAATGAAATACTATTCAGTCATAGAAAGGAATGAAGTACTGATACATGCTACAACACGGATGAATCTTAAAAACATTGTGCTAAATGGAAGAAGCCAGATACAAAGACCATACATTATATGATCCCATTTATATGAAATGTTCAAAATAGGCAAATCCACAGAGACAGAAAGTCGATTCATGGTTGCCTAGGTCTGCGGAGAAGAGGAATATGGAGTGCTATGGATTAAGTATTCAGGTCTCCCCCAAAATTCATATGTTGAAACCCTTATCCCAGTGAGATGGTATCAGAAGGTGGAGCCTTTGGGAGGTAATTAAATCATAAGGGTAGAGCCCTCATGAATGGGATTAGTGCCCTTATAAGAAGAGACCAGAGGACTAGCTAGCTTGCTTTCCCACTATGTGAGATACAATGAGAAGTTGGCAGTCCGCAGTGTTCAAGAGGGCCTTTGCCAGAACCTGACCATGCTGGCACCCTGATCTCAGACTTCCAGCATCCAGAACTGTAAGAAATAAATTTCTGTTGTTTATAAGCCACCCATTCCATGATATTTTGTTATAGCAGCACCAACTGACTAAGACATGGCATGACTGTTCATGGGCATGATAAAAGGTCTATAAATAGAATATGGTGGTGGTTTGTGGTATTAGACCTCAAATTAAATTTCAATATTATATACTGCCTTGACATTTGAAATGGAAAAGAGGGTGTGGCTCTAATGCCTAACTGCAAGCCATCCTCAGGCAAAATTCCTGCTTATCGCTGAGTAGCAAATTTCAGTTCCCTGCCAGTCTGCAGAATTATTCAAACAAGCCCATCGTATCCTCCCATGAGAACCAAGGGTCACTTTCCCCTCTTGATACTACAAAAGCTACCTTCCACAGCTCCTGTTTGATCACTCTGTTCCTGAGTACAACTCCTGTGTGGTCCTGCATGGCATGCTGTGTCCTCCCATGGGCTTTGAGTATCTGTGATGAATAAACTGCTGTCAAGCTCATCTTCCCAGTGTCAGGTGTGATGGGTTTGGCCATCCCCATAAACCTATGGTAGGACTTCCTCCATTAACAATGGATGAAGAGCAGTCAATCAAAACATGGTTGCACATCTTTGTGAATCTACTAAAAACCACTGAATTGTATACTCTAAAAGGATGAATTTTATGGTATGTGAATTATAACTCAATTAAAAATTATTTTTTAAAAACCAGATGAAAAGACTATGTGCTACAGATGATAAATTCTGTAGATATTCAGAGGAATAGGAAATCAGAAAAAGCTTCACAGACATAGGTCTTGATTTGGCTTTGAAGGATGGCTAAGATTGGCAGATTCCAGGTAAGTGAAGGCCCAGAATTAGAAATCAACATGGCAGATTTGATACATAGTCATAGTATAGAAATTGATCTGACTAAATTGGATGATTGCTTTAGGGATTAGCAGAGAATAAGACTGCCTAGGTAGGTGGAAGAAAAATTATGGAGGAGCTTGAAATTCAGAAGAGGAGTTTAGTCTTCATCTAGTAAATCCAGATTTTTATCAGAGTACTGACATTGATGCAGAAACAGGAGAGACAATATATAACCTAGCAATTAAACAGCACAGGCTTTAGAGTAAGATAGACCTAGGACTGTATGGCAGCTCAGACTATTTCCATCATGACTACTGTATCTTTACTATTTCACAGCTTTGAAGTTAGGATCTTTGAATCTTGGTATGGCAAGGCATCATTATCACCTTCTCTCATGAACTGTGCTGGCATTCTCCCATTTCCTGCGTGTTGTAAATATTATTTTTTTAAAGCCTAGAATGATTGAGAAACAAGGCTCCAGAAAAGCTTCCTAGCCTGATCCTCAGTTACATTTAAAGTATTTAGAAAATTTCATTGTTCGAAATAGCTTGACTTGAATTGAGTTAAAATTTACCTTTCATTGGTTTTCTAGGAAATAACATAAACAAAATGATATGTTGCCTCAAAGTAATAAGAAATTAGCTTTGTGAACACTGCAGCATGTGTATTGTTTTAATGCAAAAGCTAGAGCTAGATACAAATAGCTCTTTATTAAAGGAAGCCTAGCAACAAACCATTCCAGAAAGCCTATGTTAACAATTAAATATAAAATGTTAGCAACTATATTACTGTAACTGTGTGAAATTAAAAAATGTATTTTAATTGCATTTTATATAATTCTGATGTATAAGGCAGCAGCAATAGCCGCTTCTCCTTCTTACTTCTCCTTCCTCTTCCTGTGCTTCCTCTTCCTCTTCCCCTCCTCTTCTTACTCTTCCTGCCCCTCCAAACTATGACCTTGTTGGATATTTTTATATTTCAGGAAAATCTGGCAAGCATCTGCAGGATGAACGGAAGTGGGTAGATACTGAGATACTGTTAGAAGAATCCAAGGGTGATGTTAAAAGACTCTATGGATTGTATATATTCTAGTACACAGAAGCTGGCTTGCTGGGCATAGCTTTTACAGGTTTTACTTAGGACTGAGGCACTAAATTTGCCCCACACTAACAAGGCTGGAACACACATATAACTAAACTAGTGAGAACTACTAGTGACAAGAAGGTGTTCCTACTTCCTAGAATGCAGACAAGCAGCTGAAGACTGATCCCTGTGCCAACAAAGGAACCAGAATGAGAACACAGGAAAAAATGAGCGAAGATCCAGAAGTCAGTGTTCAGAGAAGCCAGGTGAAGAGTATTAGATGTAATAGGGCGATCAGGAGAATGAGAACTGAAAATGTTAATTGAATTAAGGGATTAGGCCATTGCTTTAGAAGAATGTTCGGGAGGGGTGTGGAAGCTAGATTTCAAGGGATCAGTGAGGAAAAAAGGGGAACTTTGGAGAAATTTGGCAGGAAAAAATGGACCAGCAGTTTGTTGGAGAGAGTGGTGTTTGGTTTGGTTTCTGCTTTTTATTTTTGCTTTTAGATTTTGTTTTTGAATTTTTAAAGATCTGGATACTTGAATAAGATATAGGCCAAGCGAGAAAAGCCAGAACTAAAGATTTAAGGTAGGAAATTATTTCAGTACAGTGTACTAGAAGAGATGGGGTCAAGAGAGCACAAGTGATGGGTTAACATTGGTGTTGAGGACAAACACTTATCCTGTAGAGATGGGAGTTATAGGGATGATGATGATGATAGATAGATAACATTTATTAAAGGAATTGTTCTAAAATCTGTACCTGAGTTATTTGATTTCATCCTCACATTGGTCCTTTGAAGATGAGAAAACTAAGACAACAGGAGGTGGTAACTTGTTCAATGTCACACAGCTAGGAAGCACAAGTGCAGGAATTAAACAAAGACAGTTTGACTTCAGACCTCTATTACTTAGAGAAAAACAAATAAGATACAAATAGATTTTTGAATTGTGGAATTTGTGAAGACAAAGTGAGATAGGCAGGAATGGTATGGAAGGCTTGACGAGAGTGGAGGTGATTTGAAACAGCTACTTGTAGTCAATAGGAGGGGAATGGAAAGACTGCAACGTGGAGACCCTAACTGAGGTGGAGAGTATAAATAAATAATGGACACTGACCTTCAGCTGTTTGCAACTTTCTCTAGCAGTGTCCCAGGAGCAGAAGTAGAATTTGATGTTCAGGGTTAGGAAGATCAAGGGGCAAGGGATTCTAAACTGTTACTAAGTGCATTATTCGTATTAATATATTAATATTTGTTGGAATGATGTCAGTGAAAATGGCAGAGTAAGGAAGTCCAAAATTCCACCCTTCCATTAAAACAATGAAAAACTGGCAAAAACTGTCAGATACAACTTTTTCAGAACTCTGGAAATTAACCAAAAGCTTACAATGACCTGGGAAGCATGTATTCAAAAAAAGTGGCTGAATCTCGTAAGAACAGTGACATTTGTGGCATTTTAACTCACCCAATTCTACTCCCTCCTCCCAAAGCTCAGTGGTAGCCTTGAAAATAACAGCCTACATTCCACATACTGAAGGGAGCAGAACAGAGCTCATTCCCTCAAAATTGTCATTATTTGATCTGTTCAGAGGCTCTCTGAACGACTGACTTGAAAGGCATGTCTTTGTCAATAACATAGCGCTAACAGCTTCTCCTCCAGGAGTTGTTTTTTGAAAACATTCAGAGGCAGGTGTTTCAATGGCCTGGATGCCTGAGGTATCTGGTAAGGAGTTAATATCCAAAATTTATAAGGAATTCAAACAACTCAATAGCAAAATAACAAATAATCTGATTTTTTAAATGAGCAAAGGACCTGAATAAACATTTTTCCAAAGAAGACATACAAATGGCCAATAGGTACATGAAAGTGTGCTCAACAACACTAATTATCAGGGAAATGCAAATCAAAACCACAATGAGATATCCGTTCATACCTATTAGAATGGCCATTATCAAAAAGACAAGCAATAAATGCCTATGGTGATGGATACCCCAATTTCCCTGATTTGATTAATTCGCATTTTATACCTGTATCAAAGTATCACATGTACCCTATGAAGATATACAACTGTTATATACCCATAATAATTAAAAATTAAAAATAATAAAAGACAAGCAATAACAAGTGTTGGCAAGGGGTTGGAGAAAAGGGAACCCTTATAGTACACTGTTGGTGAACATGTACAGCCATTACGGAGAGCAGTATGAAGGTTTCTCCAAAAATTAAAAATAGAATTACTATATGATCCAGCAATCCCACTTGTGGGTATATATTTAAAGGAAAGGAAATCAGTATCTCAAAGAAACACCTGTACTCACATGCTCACTGTGGCATTATTCACAATAGCCAAGATGTGGAAGCAACCTAAGTGTCTATCAATGGATGAATGGATAAAGGAAATGTGTTGTATAATGGAACATTATTTAGCTATAAAAAGTCAAACACATTGAAGCAGAGAGTAGAAGAGTGGTTTCCAGAGGCTGGGGGTGGGTGGGAGAAATGGGGAGATGTTGGCCAATGGGTATGAATTTTCAGGTATAAGATGAATATGTTCTGGGAATCTAATATCCAGCATGGTGATTATAGTTAATAATATTGTATTGTCTACTTGAAATTTACAAAGAGATTAGATCTTAAGGGTCTTCACCACACACACATACACACAAAAGTAACTAAGGGTGCTGATGGATGTGGTAAATAATTAGTGGTAATCATTTCATAACATATATGTATATCAAATCTTCACATTGTATACCTTGAATATATACAATTTTTATTTGTCAATTATACCTCATAAAACTGGGCAAAAAAGAAAAATGATGGAGAAAATTAATGAAACCAAAATTTGGTATTGGAAAAGATCAACAAAACTGACAAAACTTTAGCTAAAATGACCAATACAAAAAGAGAGAAGGCTGAAATTACTAAAATCAAAATAAAGGAAGGGACATTACTACTAACCTATATAGAAATACAAAGTATTATAAGGGAATACTATGAATAATTTGTACACCAACAAATTAGATAACCTAGACCAGGGGTCCCCAACCTATGGTGAGTTGTATAATTATTTCACTATATATTACAATGTAATAATAATATAAATAAAGTACACAATAAATGGAATGCACTTGACTTATCCCGAAACCATCTTCCCTCTCCCTGGTCCATGGAAAAAATTGTCTTCCATGAAAACAGCCCCTGGTGCCAAAAAGGTTAGGGACCACTGTCCTAGACAACATGGACAAATTCCTAGAAACACAAAAACTACTGAAACTGACTCAAGAATAGAAAATCTATATAGACCTGCAACAAGATATTGAAATAGTAATAGAAAGTTTCCCACCAAAAAAAAAAAGAGAACAATTATACTTACAATAGAATCAAAAATAATAAAATATAGTTGGCTCCCCGTATCTGTGGATTCCACATCTGTGGATTTGACCAAGTGCAGATTGAAAATATTCAGAACAAAATGGATGATTGCATAGGTATTAAACATGTACAGACTTTTTTCTTGTCATTATTCCCTAAACTATACAGTATAAATATACTTGCATATCATTTACATTGTATTAGGTATTATAAGTAATCTAGAGATGATTTAAAGCACACAAGAGGCTGTGGGAAAACTGTACTTAGGAATAAATATAACTCGGGAGGTGCAAGAATTATACATTGAAAACCAGAAAACATTGTTAAAAGAAATGCATAAGGCCTAAATAAATGGAAAGTTATCCTGTATTCATGGATTGAAAGACTTAATAATGTTAAGATGGCAATACTACCCAAAGCTAGCTACCTACAGATTCAATGTCATCCCTATCAAAATACATTTTCATTTTTTGCAGAAATGAACAAGATGATCCTAAAATTTATACAGAATTGCAGGGGACCCTGAATAACCAAAGTGATCTTGAAAAAGAAAAACAAAGTTGGAAGACTAGGACTTCTCAACTTCAAAACTTACTACAAAGTACAGTAATCAAAACAGTATGGTATTGGCACAAGAACAGACATATAGAAAATGGACTAGAATTGACAGTCACATCAAAAGCCATATGTTTAAGGTGAATTGATTTTCAGAGGTGCCAAGACCATGCAATGGGGAACGAATAGTCTCTTCAACAAATGGTGCTGGAATACTTGAATACTCACATGCAAAATAATGAAGTTGGGCCCTTACCTCACATCATATATGAAAATTAACTCAAATTGAATCACAGACCTAAATGCAAGAGCTAAAATTGTAAGCCTCTTAGAAGTAAACATAGAGTAAACATAGAAGATTTTAATCTTCATGACCTTGAGTTTGGTAATGGATTCTTATTAGATATGACAAAAACACAAACAAAAGAAAAAAAAAACATACATTCAACTTCAACAAAATTAAAACTTTTTGGCACCAAAGAATGCATCAAGGAAGGAAAAAGACAATTCACAGAATGAAAGAAAATATTGGCAAATTATATATCTGATAAAGGTCTAATATACATATTATATAAGGAAACTGTATAACTCAACAACAAAAAAGACAACCAAATTTTAAAATGGGCAAAGGACTTGAATAGACATTTCTCCAAAGATACACAAATGGCCAACATGTACATGAAAAAATATTTAATATCATTAGTCATTAGGGATATGAAAATAAAAACTATGATGAGATACTATCTAATATCCACTAAGATGGCTATAATTAAAAAAAACAAAACAGAAAATAACATGTTGGCAAAGACAAGGAGAAATTGGAATTCTCATAAATTGCTGATGGGAATGTAAAATGATATAATGATTGTGCAAAACATGTTGGCAGTTCTTTAAAAAGTTAAAGAGAATTATCACATGACCCAGCATTTCATTTCTATAGAATAAAAACATATGCCCACACAAAAAATTGTACATAAATGCTCATTATGGCATTATTCATAATAGCAAGAAAAGTGGAAACATCCAAATGTCCATCAAGTGATGAATGGATAAACAAAATGTGGTATAACCATACAATGGGATATTATTCAGTCATGAAAAGGAATAAAGTATTGATACATGTTGTAACATGGATGAACCTTGAAAACATGAAAGACTACCTATTGTATGATTCCATTTATACGAAATGCCCAGAATAGGCAAATTCAAAGCCACAGACAGAAGACTAGTGGTTGTCAGAGGCTGGGGAGAGAATGGAATGAGCAGTGACTGCTTAATGGGTACAGAGTTCTTTTTGGTGTTCTGGAATTATATATTGGTGGTGGCTGCATGACATTGTGAATGTACTGAAAGCCACTAAATTGCATACTTAAAATGATTATCTATAATGGTGAATTATTTGTGATGTGAACTTTACCTCAATATAAAAAAGGATATGGGCTATAGGTATGAGGCTATACATACAAATAATTGAGATATATTATAAATTGAGATAAAATTGAGAGTCTAGTAACAAGCCTATACATCTGTGGTCAACTGATTTTCAACAAAGGTGGCAAGACCAATCAATGGGAAAAAATAGTCTTTTCTAAAATGAGGTATCTATCACACTGCTAAACATGCCTAACAAAGATTGGTTGAGGTTTGGGGTTATTGGCACCAAGGAAACAAAGAAAACTCTCAGAATATTGTCATTGGACCACTAGGTTCAGAATCGATTGAGGAGTTTATTAAAATCCCAATTCCTGGGCCCTTTTTAGTGAATCAAACTCGTGGGTGTAAGGCCCACTAGCTACCTAGGTAATTCTATTAATAATAAATACTGAAGTCAATGCATTACAACAACTGATATTGAGGTCAATAGTATGAGTTTCAGAGATAGAAGAACCTTGGTTCAAATTCCAGCTCTGCAGATTAGCAGTTTTAATTTCTCTTCTGAGTTGTCATCATCAACTCCGTGCACTCATCTGTGTTATCCTAGCTCACTGGCTTAGCTCTTACCATCAGAGGCCTGGGTTGTTTACTTTGTCAATTATAGTAACCACAATGCAAGTCAACAAACTCAGGTGCAAAAAATCGTAATACAAAACCTCAGTCCTTCCTTCTAGCACTATCTCATCTTTCTTATCCCAGCACCTCCAACAATGCCCTGCACCCCGCTCTGGTGCTCCCTGCTCATCTTCCCATTGGGAATGGAGATATGAAATCAGAGAAAGTTTCATAGAGGAGGCTTTGATCTGAACAGAACCTTGAAGAATAAGGCAGGATTTTCACATGCAGAGATGGCAAAGAACGAATGCTCTAAAAGAAGGCGAAGACATTAACATAAAGTTAAAGAGGGTAGTTGATGCACAGTTTGAGTTTGCTTCTGGGACCAATCAGGGGGCTCGGCCTGGGTTACTTTGTCATTGGTTTACCAGTTTCTCTCCAACTTGCAGTTTTCATTTTTCTGACCAATCAGGGAGCTTGGCCTCGCTTACTTTGCTGTTGGTTGACTCTAAGCTTTTTGCCCTTGTAGCAACGCCAACTCCAGTGTCAAACTCCAAGTGCAAATTTGTGATCCTTCCTGACATTTCCAGCCCCGCTGTTCTTTCCCAGTGCCCCTAATACGCCCTTGAACCCCAGCACTTATGCCTCTCTATAACCCCTCATAGTCATAGGACAGGTCACATCTACTTGGGGTAGAGGACACAAAATCTGGAAAGGCTTCACAGAGGAGGCTATGTTTATGCCAAGTTTTGAAGGATGGATTTTCCCAGAGATGGAGGGAAAAAGCATTTCAAAGAGAGGCAACAATATGGTATTTATTTATTTAGTTATTTTTTTGAGACAGAGTCTCACCCTGTCCCCCGGGCTAGGGTGCCATGGCATCAGCCTACCTCACAGCAACCTCAAACTCCTAGGCTCAAGCGATCCTTCTGCCTCAGTCTCCCAAGTAGCTGGAACTACAGGGGTGCACCACCATACTCAGCTAATTTTTTCTATTTTTAGTAGAGATGGGGTCTCACTCTTGCTCAGGCTGGTCTCAAACTCCTAACCTCAAGGGATCCTCCCACCTCGGCCTCCCAGAGTGCTAGGATTACAGGCGTGAGCCACTGTGCCTGGCCAACAATATGA
The DNA here is from genome assembly GCA_963574885.1 of Lepilemur ruficaudatus. NCBI lineage: Eukaryota > Metazoa > Chordata > Mammalia > Primates > Lepilemuridae > Lepilemur > Lepilemur ruficaudatus. The sequence continues at coordinate 39,052 of CAUYRT010068446.1, forward strand.
ACTCATTTATTCAAAAATAGTGATTGAGCCCTTCACCTTCTCCCATCAATCAATAATGCAACACACATTTTTGGAGCACCCACTAGGTGTTGTGCTAGGCTCCTAGATACTCAGTCACTCACTCAAATTCCCACTTGTGTCACTACCAAAACTTGTGTCACTTACCCATCCGTAGACTCTGTAGCTGATGGAAGTGTGCTCCAAGGACCACCTGCATTACCCACCTCAGTGGCTTATTAAACATGCAGGTGAGAACGTACCACCTTCTGTATCTTTATTGCATACAGTGATCCAGGCTCTAGATAATCCTTCTCTTCAAAGCTGCCAGGCTTGCCAGGTAACTGCCTTCGGGGCATCAGGTTCCTTCTCTCCCCTGACTCACTACCACCCCCAACTTCCTAGTTCTTACTATCAGATCCTTTTTTAAATAAATTGTGGCAATATATATATAACACAAATTTTTCCATTTTAACTATTCTTATGTGTACAATTTTGTGGCATTAATTACATTCACATTGTTGTACAATCATTACCACAATCTATTTCTAAAGTATTTTCATCATTCCAAATGTAAATTCTGTACCTATTAAAAAATAACTCACCATTTCCCTCTCCCCCCAACTTCCAGTAACCCCTAATCAATCTTCTGTCTCTATGAACTTGTCTATTCTAGGTACCTCACATAAGTGGAATCATACAATATTTGTCCTTTTGTGTCTGGCTTATTTCACTCAGCATAATGTCTTCAAGTTTCATCCATGGTGTAATATGTATCAGAATTTCCTTCCTTTTTTGGTTGAATATTATTTCATTGTATGTATATGCCACAATTTGTTTATCCGTTCATCCACCAGTGGACATTTGGGCTGTTTCCATCTTTTGGCTATTGTAAATAATGCTGCTATGAACATTTGCATATAAGTAGCTGTTTGCGTCCCATTTTCAATTCTTTGGGGGCATATGCCTAGGAGTGGAATTGCTGGGTCATATGCTAATTTTATGTTGAACTATTTGAGAAACTGCCAAACTGTTTTCCACAACAGCTGCACCATTTTCCACTCCCACTAGCAACGTATGATGGTTCCAATTTCTCTACATCTCCGCCAACACATACCACAAACCATAAATAGCATCTGTATTGAAAATATACCTTTACTTAGCCAGTGGGTCCTCTTTACCCTGGCTTATTGAAAACTAAAGGTTTTATCCTTAATTGTACACTCTTCGACTATGAAATCTGAGGTGAAGAACCTAGAATGGATCTCAAGCTACAGTGACAACTGAGCAGAAAATCTTTGAAAGAATTGGAGATGATTGAGGAAAAATAGATTTGGCGTCCTTTGACACTCTTTCATCAACAGAACTCAAATTTATTCTGGTGACAGCATCTGCAGCCATGATAGAAAAGCTAACATTTCATAGATCACTTAACAGCTCTGCCTATAGCCACGGAAGTGAAGAGGTCAGCAGACTGGGAAGAAATGACACTATGCCAGTCACATTCTGTGTTGTCCCCTTTAGCTGATTATTTTAGAACTTTTTGGGTGATACAATTTGGCCATGTCTCCTGATTTTTAAAGTACTCAAGCAATTTAGGCATTTAAATGTTCTTCCATCTGTAAGAGGTTTAATCACTTAGCCCTGCATTTTCAATCTTCTTGAATCAATTGAAGCCTTACAAAGTGTTCCTTTTAGCTAAGGTTGGAAAGAGAACAACAGCAACTGAGCCAACCCTATTATTTGGAATGAGAGTGAAGATCAGAGCTGGTAAGTTGGGCTGCCACCAAGCCTTTTACCTGCGTTGCAGTATGTCTCAAAGTGTGGCCTAGGGATCACCTGCATCAGAAACAACTGAGGGCGTTGGATTAAAATTACTCACCCCAGAACTAGGGTGATCAATCATCTGGGTTTTCTCAGGAGTGAGGGGTTCCCCTGGACACCAGATTCTCAGTGATAAAACTGAGAAAGTCTTGAACAAACCAGAATGGGTGGTCACCCTATCCCAGAACTGCTGAATCAGAATCACTGCTTTTGTATAAATACTGAAGTTTGAGAATCACTACGTGGCCAAAGCACTCCATCTCCACTCTCCACTGTGAAACACCACCACCCTACCACCTACCCCCACCTCATTTTTTCTAACTGCTTTAACTATTATCTTCTTCCACTGTTACATGTAGATAGCCCTCTTTCTTCGTTTGACAGACAGTGCTTTCAAGGCAATGCCCTAAAAATGGCTAAGCAAATAATAGAATCATCAGTGTTGCTTATGTCTATGTGCTAAGATAAACAGAGAAGAGGTTGTAGAAGTCCATTTCTTCATTTATTTATTCCATGAGCATTTGTTGAGCACCTTTCTATATGCTGTAAGTTGCTCAGAGCAATAAAAGCCTAAAGTTAGGTGTGAACGTAGGCATGCCCATAGAACATACGTGTGGCATGTTTCAGCAAATAGATGGAGAAATACCCATTTGCCAAGAGCTACAACTATTTGGGAATATTCATTAATTAAGCAAACAATTATTGAAGACCTTTTATGTGCCTCACAGTGTTGGGTACTGGGCTATGACAGTGAGCAAGACAGTCAGGCTTCCTGCTTTCATGGAGCTTACATTCTAGTACAGAAAGATAGATAAACACGTAAATATATAATGACAGGTGCTTTGATAAGTTTGATGAAAAAAATAAAGACAGGGTGATGTGATTGAAATGGACAGCCTACTTTTGGTTGGCTGGTAAAGGAATGGCTCTCTGAGGAGGTGACATTTGAGCCAAGATCTGGATGATACAAATCCAGCCATTTGCAGACCCAGGGGAGAAATGTTCCAGATAGAGGGAAGAACTAGTACCTGAGCCTGAAGACAGGAACGATCTTGGCATGTTGGAAAAATGCAGAGAAGGCTGGTGTGACAGGAGTGTCAGGAATAACAGGAAGAGTCATGAGAGAGGAGGTTGGAGAGGCAGGGATGATTCAGATCATGCAGGCCTTGTGGGCCTGGGTCTGGGGCTTGGCTTTTATTCTTGTTCTGACCACTTGTTCAGGGAAGATATTGGAAGGTCTCAAGCAGAGGAGTGAGGTGATTGGATTCACATTTTTAAAGATCTCTAGTATTTTTGGAGAATAGAATGAGATTGGAAGCAGAGAAACCAGTTAGGAGACTATTGCAAAAAGAGAACATGAGAGAGGGTGGTGGCTTGGAGTAAGGCGGTAGGGAGCAGACCCAAGGACAATTCTGTATGTACTTTGGAGTTAGGGCCACCAGGTTTTGGTGATGGTTTGGATGTAGGGTATAAAATAAAAGAGAAGATTCAAGGGTATTCCTAAGTTTCTTGATTTGGGTGAATGGTGGGATTATTTACTAAAATAAGAAAGACTCAAGGTGAAGGGGATTGGGGAGGTGGTCACATACCAAGATTTCAGTTTTAGACATGTAAAAGTTGATATGCCTAATGAAACTCCAGATTGAGTTGTTAAATAGTCAGATATACATGTCTCAAGTCCCAGGTGATGTCAGAGTTAGAGATATTAATTAATTTTGGAGTCAATAGCACACAGATAACATTTTAAGCCTTGGGATTGCATGACATTATCTAGGGAGAGGATAGAATAGAAACAAGGAAGAGGTTCCTGGACTGGGCCTTAGAATCTCGAACATTTAGATGTCAAACAGAGGATAAAGAACCAGCAAAAATGATGGAGGGACCAATGAGGTATCAAATAAACCAGGAGGAAAGTGTAGTATCACTGAAGCCAAGACGGGGGTTGGGGGGGAATCATGGGTTTCAAGGAGAGAATACTATTATTCCCATCTTATAGATAGGAAAACTGAGACATGAGTGTGTAAGTAGCTTGCCCTAGGTTACATAGCTAGTAATGAAAGAGCAGGGAGTTAAACCCAAGCAATTTGGGCAGAGTCTGTGCTCCTAACCACTACACCAGTGGCTCTCAAACTTTAGTGTTCATCAGAGTCATCTGTAGAGCTTGTTAACGCACAGATTTCTGGGCCCTACCTCCAGAGTTTCCAATTCAGAGGTTCTGAGGTGGAGCCCAAGATTTTGCATGTCTAACAAATTCCCAGGACATGCTGATGCTGCTGGTGGTCCAGAGGCCACACTTTGACAACTACTGTCCTACTGTCTTACCGTACATTACCCCTCACGTGCAAAGAAAGGCTTCTTATAATGTTGTTTGTATTGCTTACTTTTTCCAATGGGCTTTGAAAGATTCTCCCTTAGACTGCAGGGGAAGAATTATTCCACCACCCTATCCAGAATTATCTGAGTAAAGAAACCATATTTCTGACTAGTGCAAGGGATTTCAGTTGAGCTCTAGAGCCTCAGAGATATGGTAGAACTGGAAAAAAAAAAAAAAGGATAAGCCTACCACCAGTTCCTTGATGTTTATCACACTTCTATGGTGGCCCATGTAGGACATTATTAAAATCACTCAAGGGCTAAGAAAGCAAGAAAAAGCTGCATGGTAGTCTTGGCTTAGAACTCAAATAAGGATGGGACTGATCCTTCAGATAATCTCTAGTCAGTCACCACATTCTTCCACTATTCTGTCCACAGTCTTTTGTTTTAGCTTTATAAAGGCATCAGGTAGGAAAAGCATGCAAGGCATTGGGAGGCAAAAGATAGAAGAAATGGATCTTGGCCTTGGATACATGAAAAAGCCCACGGGTACTAAGCTGGACATGTTGTGAGGTTCAAGGGCAGAAAAAGCAAGAGGAATAGAATAATATTAAGCGAGTACTTACTCTATGCCAGGCACTTGACATCCATTATCTCATTTAACCCTCACGATAGCCTATGAGATAGATGCTATTATCCCCATTTTACAGATGAGGAAACAGACTCAGTAGTCTCAGGTCACAGCTACTAAATGGCAAACCCTTGATTCAAACCTATGTCTGTCAAGTTCCAAAGTCCTTATTCTTAACCAGCACACTCCAAAATGACTGAAATACAAGACTTTTCTAGATTACCTCCGGGAAGGTAAGGCACACAAGGGTGGCCTTGTTTAAGGAAGGCTTGGCCTGGAAGACTAAGTGAGGCTGCCAGCTCAGATTGAGGTAGACTGGCAGAGGAATGCCCCGGGCCAGTGTTGTCAACATTGTTGTTACGTGTAAGTTTACCAGATTTATGAAAAGACAGTCAGGCCATAAGAATGCTACAGCTGAAAATACGTGTGTGAGATGACAGACATGAGAAAACGACCAAGGAAAACTGTGCGTGATGTACACCACAATCAGGATGAAATTGGAAGAAAGTGAGAAAGTATAGGCGTTTAAGTGAAGACATTAATAGAGAAAAAAGTCAGTGCTGAAGATAGGACATCTGAGGGAAGCAAATAGATTAAAAGCCTTTATCAGAATGAGACTGCTTATTGGAGAAGCCTGGAGTTGAGGATATTCTTTTTTTTCTTTCCTTTTTTTTTCAGATTTTTCTCTGACTTTTTACATTGAAATCTTATTTCAGAACTATAGATTCACATGGAGTTATGAGAAAGAATACACTTTTGCTGATTTCTCCAAATGGTAACATCTTATAAAACTATAGTATATCGCCACAAGCAGGATGTTGATGATATTGATATGATCCACTTATCTTATTCAGATTTCCCCAGTTTTACTTGTACCCATTGTGTGTGATGTTCTATACGACTTTATCACCTGTGTAGGTTCACGCATCCACCGTCACAGTCAAGATACTGAACAGTTGCAATACCACAAAGATCCCTCATGTTGCTTTAGAGCCAAACTCATCTCCACTTCCCATCACATCCTGTCCCTGACCCCTGGCAACTACTAATCTCTTCTCCATCTCTATACTTTTGTCATTCTAAGAATGTTATATAAATGGACTCATACAGTGTTCAACTTTTAGTTATTGGATTTTTTCACTTTGAATAATTTCCCTGGAGATTCATTCAAGTTGCTGTGTGTCTCAATACTTTGTTCCTTTGTAGTGCTAAGTAGCATTCCATGGTATGGATGGACCACAGTTTGTTTAACCATTCATCTGTTGAAGGATATCTAGGTTTCCAGTTTTTGGATTGTGTTACTTGTTCAGGCTGCTGTGACAAAGGACCACAAATTAGGTGGCTCATAAATAATACAAATATGTTTCTCACAGTTCTGGAGACTGGAAATCTGAGATCAGGCTGCCAGCATGGTTGGATTCTGGTGAGGGCTGTCTTCCAGATTGCAGACTGCTAACTTCGTCTTGTGTCATTGAATGGCAGAAAGAGGGCAACTGCTCTCTGGATCCTGCAATGGCACAATCATAGTTCCCTGTAACCCCGAACTCCTGGGCTCAAGTGATCCTCCTGCCTCAGCCTCCCAAGTATTAATAGCTAGGACTACAGGCACCATCACTATGCCTAGCTAAATTTATTTATTTATTTTGTAGAGACAGGGTCTCGGGGTCTCACTATGTTGCTGAGGCTGGTCTCAAACTCCTGGCCTCAAGTGATTCTCCCACCTTGGCCTCCCAAAGTGCTGGGATTACAGGTGTGAGCCACAGCACTGGACCTGGAGTCCCTTTTATAAGGGCATTAATCCTATTCATGAGGGCTCTACCCTCATGACCTAATTACTCCCCAAAGGCTCCACCTCCTAATTACCATCACATTGGGGGTTAGAGTTTCAAAAGAGGAATTTGAGGGGGCACACAAACATGTGGTCCATAACATGGCTATTATGAAAAAAAAGCTGCTATGAACACCTAAGTACAGGTTTTTGTGTAAATGTAAATGTAAATTTTCATTTCTCTGGGATAAATGCCCAGTTTAGATTTTTTATGAAACTGCCAAAATATTTTCCGGAGTGGCCGTACCATTGTACATACCCAGCAGCAATGAATGAGTGATCCAGTTTCTTTATATCCCCACCAGCATGTGGCAGTATTACTATTTTTTATGTTAGTCATTTTGATAGGTATGTAGTGATATCAATCTTTTATTTTTAAAAGAGGCAAACTAGAGAGGCGAAACTTTTTGAAATTTCTTGGAGATAAGTTCTCTTATTGTTTCAGCTTAAGCTCCTTCTAACCGGTTTTGCCTAGAAAGCCGTTTTGAACTTTTGCAATAAAAGATCTCCATTCATCTAGGAGCCAGTTGTCGTAAAGCCACAAAGCAATTCCTTATCTTCTTCTATGTCTAAAAAAAAGCTGAGATAGCTACAGGAGATTCATCTGATGAAGTCAGAAGAGCCAGGCAGAGAATGGATATAAAGAGAGAGTTTCAGGGACAATATTTGAAAATAATAACTTCTCCATTTTGTTCTATGTTCCGCTTTGAAGAGGACAGTAGTCTGATTTAAATGTCTGAGTCATAATCATGGTATGATGAGAGCTGACTATGCACATCTATTCCCAACTCTGTGTTCAGTGACTTTACATCGGTGCCTTGAAATCTGCCATGGTGGAAGTATTTACACCAAGAAATTGGCAAACACTACAAATTAGGGCACTTTACCCCCCAGGGAATTTGTTGGTCAACATTTCCTAGTACACTGCTGTGCACCTCTTTCCAAAGCATATTCTCTATCATTAAGAAGAAAGAGATGAAGAAATATTAACTGAGCACCTCCTAAAGTTGTTAGGTCATATAATTCTCAAAACAACTTTGTAAAGTAGATATTCTTCTATCCACACATATTGTAGATGAGGAAACTGAGACTCAAGACATTAAGGATTTTATCATTGTTGAATATCAAGTAAATGCTAGAGCCCAGATTCATTCTTGGGTCCAACCCAGATACAAATCTTACCTTTCCACTGTGTGACACTGGCTATCTAGAAGGGAGGAGGCATTGAATGTCAGAGAGAAGCAGAGAGACAAAACTTTGAAAAACATTATTTCCTTGCCTTTAATTAAAAGAAAAGAAAGTTAATCCAAGAAAAAAGCTTGTGCTTGGCATTATGTGGCATTATGTGGCATATTAGCTTATCTAAAGTATATATGTATTCTTATCTTAATTATATTTACATATGTATCGTCCAGTTGTGGTAGACATAGTAACTACGGTCTTTTTCTCCCTCATACTCTTTCCTACTTCCCTTCTTCTGGTTTCCCCTCTCCATGTGACCCTAGTTAGGCTAGCAATCACAGTGCTCTGGCCTCTTCCAACCACAGTGTGGCCCAGCCAATTAGGGTCCTTTCCAGGACTTTTCTATTGAAGCTAGAAGAAAGAGATTGTTTTTTTCCCTGCTTGACTTGCTTACCTAGGACATCGTGAGTCTGGGGCTCAAACAGCATCATCAGAACTCTGCCTGTCTCGACTCTGTTCTTTTCACATGGTAGATGAGATGGTTGTCTACAGTCCCAAATATACTCTATAGACTTTTCAGTTATGCAAGCCAATAAAGTATCTCCCTATTGTGCGAGAAAAGAGAGGGGGAGAGAGAGAGAGAGAGAGAGAGAGAGAGAGAGAGAGAGAGAGAGAGAGAGAGAGAGAGATATTAAGCTAGTGTGAGTTGGGTTTATATCATTTGTAAAAAAGCATCCCATCTCCTTTGTAACTACTCCAGCTCATTAGTCTCTTTTTTTCTATGATTTCTTAAAATACTTATAATTTATACCAGCTCTGTTCAATAGAAAGATATGGGCCAGGTGCAGTGCCTCATGCCTATAATCCTAGCACTCTGTGAGGCTGAGGTGGGAGGATCGCTTGAGCTCTGGAGTTCACGACCAGCGTGAGCAAGAGTGAGACTCTATCTCTACTGAACATAGAAAAATTAGCCGGGCATGGTGGCGCATGCCTGTAGTCCCAGCTACTCAGGAGGCTGAGGCAAGTGGATTGCTTGAGCCCAGGAGTGTGAGGTTGGTGTGAGCTATGAAGACACCACTGCACTCTACCCAGGAGGACAGAGTGAGACTCTGTCTCAAAAAAAAGAAAAAGATAATATGAACCACATATATATATATTTTTAATTTTTCTAGTAGCCACATTTTAAAAGTAAAAAGAAATAGGTGAAATAAATTTAATAATATATCTTACTTAACCCAATATATTTTTAAATGTACTATTTTAACATATAACTGATATAAAAATTCATAATGTGGCCGGGCGCGGTGGCTCACGCCTGTAATCCTAGCACTCTGGGAGGCCGAGGCGGGTGGATAGCTCAAGGTCAGGAGTTCGAGACCAGCTTGAGCAAGAGCGAGACACCGTCTCTACTATAAATAGAAAGAAAGAAATTAATTGGCCAACTAAAAATATATGTAAAAAATTAGCCGGACATGGTGGCCCATGCCTGTAGTCCCAGCTACACAGGAGGCTGAGGCAGAAGGATTGCTTGAGCCCAGGAGTTTGAGGTTGCTGTGAGCTAGGCTGATGCCACGGCACACTACAGCCCGGCAACAGAGTGAGACTCTGTCTCAAAAAAAATAAAAATAAAAAATAAAAAAAATAAAAATAAAAAATAAAAATTCTTAATGAGACATTTCTACATTCTTCTCTTTGTCTTAAGTCTGAAATCTGGTGTGTATTTTATATTTACAACACACCTCAATTCTAACTAGTCACATTTCAGGTAATGTTAAAGAAAAAATGATTTAATGACACTTATTAAAGCACAGTAAGGATGACTTTATTCAAGATCATTGTGATAGGCATAAGGAGTACAACAGTGGGATTTTGCAGTGGGGGAGAGAGATTGGGCTCAATTCTAAATACAGCATGGGCAAGTGGGAATTTATAGCCAAGGAGCAGGGTGTGGGTCAATGGATGGAAATTTATTAATACTATGAGGAAATATTAGGGGTATGGGGGATTCTGGCCAACCCAACCTAACAGAATTCTTGCTGAAGACAGGCCATGGCGATCAGACATCATCACCTGGGAGATGGCAGAGGATGAAGAGGGTGGGGGGTTCTTGCTAAACTTACCTAGCAGGGTTCTTTGCTAAAACTGGATTTTACAGGGGAGTGCATAGATGGGCTTAAAAGAAGGTTTAGAAGCCTAAAGTTTGACCAAGCAGAAAAATCTTTATCAGTACCCAATAGCCACATGTGGCTAGTGGCTACAGTACTGGATAACACAGATTTGTACTATACATATTGGCACCTAATAATACATTATCCTGTATTACTATTTGAATGTTTCATGTGTAAATGTATAACCTTTCCACCTAACAGATAAGCTGATTCAGAATAGAAATTTTGCCTTAAAATTCTTCCGTGGTCCTCAAGTTTTAGTATGGTGCTACACTAGCAGTAGGTAATACTATGAATAAGTGATTTCAGTTACCTCATTCAATGAGTATAGGGTTGTAATTCACACCTTAATGAAGAAATGTGATTGATCAGACAAAACATTGCAAGTACACTGGAGAAATGTCAGGTATCCGCATATGACTGTAGTAAGTGTATCTCTGAGAGCAAATTATCATGCCCTAGGCAGAGGAGATAAGGACCAAAGTGATAAGAATGCCTTATGATTCTCAGATGAAAAGTGGTAAATTCAAAGTGTAAAACTAGTATCCTTTCCCAGTACCTTTTCATCTTGCACATGAGAATACTAAAGTGCAAGATGAGTGATTTCTACCTCTGATAACATGTAACCAGAAAACAATTAGCATCTGAACACAGAGAGAAGCTCTTTCTTTTGCCTTCATATAGCCACTCCTTTTCTTTTTTAAAAAGGGCAGGTGGACAGTGGAGGGTGGAGGAGTGAGGAAGAGGTGGAGGAGATGTAGGAATCACCTTACAAGTTTTTCCCACAAGTATACATTCCCTTTCCTCACCCCAACACACATACATACTTCCCACCAATACAATATCAGTGCATGATCAGAGTCCACAGGGAGTCCCAGATATTCAGAAACTTTACTGGGCCTCCCCCAAAACCCACATACTCACTTAGCTTCAAAAATCCCCTCAGGTAAGTTGATCATTCATTCTTTCATTCATTCATTTGTTGGGTATATATTATATGCTGGGCACTATGAGGGATATAAACACAAAAAACTCAATCCTTTCAGAGTTTAATCTATTGTGAGTGTGTGTAGGGTGGTGGGGAGGCAATAATGGCAGAGAGTATTGCTAACTATAATGACACAGGATAGACACTGTCAGGCACAAAGTACTACTATGGAATGATATACAGCAGTTATAAGAATGAAATGTATTCATGGAAAAATCTCCAGGCATATTGTTTAAGGCAGAGTTTCTCAAACTATGGTCCCTGGACTAGCAGCTTCAGCTCACCTGAGAACTTTTTAGAAGTGAGAATTCTCAGCTTCCACGCCAGACCTACTGAATCAGAAATTCTGGAGCTGGAAACAAGAAAACTGTGTTTCAACAAGTCCCTTAGGTATTTCTGATGCATGCTAATGTTTGAGAACCACTGGTTTAGAAAGAAAAAAAACCAAACAAGTTGCAGAATGAAATATACAGCATGATAGTATTTATATTCAAAACCACTGTATGAGATATATACGAGGTCTGTCTGGAAAGTATCAAGCCATGGTAAATACAATGAGAAGGATTTGAGCAACATCGATGTAACCTGGCAGCCAAGGAGAGTGGACTGGAATGCGCATGTGTGAACAGCGATGACTTCACTGTACTAGTCAGTGGGGCGCTAGACACCGTTGAGTGAGCATGTGTACTGTGTGGCCATTGCATTCAAAATGAGCAAACAGAGCAACGAATCTTCATCAAATTTTGCGTTAAGCTTCAACATTCCTCTGCAGAACCTATTCAGGTGATTCAGAAGGCTTTCGGGGACTATGCAATGGGTGCGATGCAAATAAAAGTGTGGCAGAGACACTTCAAAGATGGTCAAGAATCTGTTGAAAGTGATCCACGTTCTGGAAGGTCTATAATAAGCAGAACACCCGAGAATGTTGAATGTGTATGGGTTAGGTTAAGAGACACTGGGAAAATTATGTGAGGTCACAAGATGCCTACTTTGAAAGGGAATGAGGCATCATTGTCCTATGTACAACATTTCCTGTACCTTGTATCATCTTCAATAAATGTCTCTATTTTTCCTATTACATGACTGGATACTTTCTGGACAGACCTTGTATATTCTCTCTCTATATATACATATCTGCATGTACATAGAGGAAGTCTGAAAGGAGATAATAGCAACCTAATAGGAGTTACCTCTGGAGAGGGGATTAGGATTGCAGGGCAAGAGGGTAGGCAAGTGCTCTAGAAACACAAAGGAGAGAAACATTAAATCTTCCCAGAAGAGGCAGCCTTTGAACTGGGCTTTGGGGCTGGCCCAGTCCTTGCTTTCCATCCATCCCTACATCTTGCCTATGTCTAGGACGTAGCTCAAATTCTCATATTCTTGTCCTTCCAAATGAAGGAGGCATCTCTAGAGAAGTTGCAATTTGGTTTCTGAAAGAGAAGGGTGGACTACCCACCTTCCCCCAAACCTTAAGCCTCAGAGAAAGTGTTAAGCTGATATCCTGAGTTGAAGAGTGAAAGGTCCTGGAAAGAAAATGTGACCGCCTTTCCGATAGAGAGACACTGCCCTCCACCTTGTGTTTTAATAGTGATGTTGATCGAGCAACATATTAGGGTGGATGAAAATGATGAAGCAAAGATCATTATTGATTCGCCCTGAGCCAGTTTCATTCAAATTCAAGATGGAAAAGCCCTCGAGAGCCATCCGTGTCCTTGTCTTCCAGTGTCCAGTGACAAACCATTTTGGGAAAAAAGCCATGCCCTTTAGAAGGCCAAGCCTGCATTCTATTGACCTACTCTTACTCTCTTTCGCAGTCTGTTTTGGATCTTTTTAGCTGATGAGACTGGTGGGAGGTGACAGAGGAGAAATAACAATGGTAAGATTCACCCAGAGCCCCTAGCATGAACGTGGCCTTTTCAAGTTATAAAGATAAATAACTCTCTAAGCAGCATTCTGGGGAGTTTGTTTCCAGTAAAGTGAATCTGAGGAGAGAAAAAATAGTCACATTAACCTCTGACACAGCTTTCCAGGCAAAAGCTTTTGTAACTAAGGGCCAATAATATGATGGCAGGAAGAAGCCCTGTATAACGGGCCAGGTTGCCCTATATAATCAAGAGGGGTAAAGAAACTAACAGGCTGGGGAAGTATCCCTGTCATTAATGATGACTATCTGACAGCCTGGATACTGGAGGGGTGGGATGATGTGTCCAAGACATAACTGACTTGATAGGCTGTGGAGGAATGGGCAAGTGCAAAGTTCCTACTGCTTTTTGAAAAGTCTGAGATGGAGAATCGACACTCATTGTACCAGGCTGTGCCAGGCTGTGACTTTGGGCAGTTTGACTTTGGCTCCAGGGTTGCTTGGGCTAAAAGAGCTTCCAGAGCTTTTGATATAACAAGAAGTAACTTTGGATTAACAGAGAACATTAGGACTTGGGGACAGAAAGATTCTCTTTGAAAGAGAATTTCTTTGATTTAGGCTAAGAATTTTGCTTTGTTTTGAGTATTATATAGGACCCTTGCTCTCTGCTGAAGCATGTCAAAGCTTGTAGCTGAACTCAGAGAACTAATTATCACTCAAATGATTTGCATCGATATGGAGATGCTGGAAGAATTCCATCTATTTTTTTGAGATAGAGGCTTTTATCATGCTAAAATTTTTTCAAAAAATGTGTATTGGATACCAACTATGTGCACAGCACTATGTTGAGTGCCATAAAAAACACAATAAAAAACATGCCAAAACACACTCTCAAGGAGGTTACAGTACAATTAGGGAGGGACAGTGGAGGATGAGTTGAGTTGGTATGCATGAGAAGTTAACCTTACAATAGAAGAGCGATTTATGATTTAATGCCCAATAGTGACACAAACAAAAAATCAGATTAATGATGGCAAAAAATCTTTGTGAATTGGACAAGTCAGAAAAGTTTTGGGGAGAAGGTAGGAAATTGTGTGGTCTTAATAAGTAAAAAGTATCTTGGGCTTTGTGTGTGTGTGTGTGTGTGTGTGTGTGTGTGTGTGTGTTTGAGAGGCTTTCAGTGGAGCGAAGTCTTAAGTGGTGGATACTGGTGATTGATTTAGGACAAACTTACAAAGTAAAAAGTTGTTTTTCCCACTTTCTCATCTTACCCCTGTCCTTAGAGAGTGTAATACTGCTCAGGTTGCCTAGGAAATAAGGAATATCACCCAAGTTGCTCTCCTCTGCTTAATCCAACTTACTTGTTCTGTGTCATATTTTCTCAAGGTCTACCTTCTCCTCGGAAATGAATTACAGCTAAGATGGTAATGATTCAAAATTATTTAGCATGATCTACTAGACTGAACTGTTTAATTTCACAACAACCTAGTGGGATAAGTTCTATTCTTCCTATTTAACAGATGAGTAAACTGAGAGAGGCAAAGTAAATTGGACAATTCAAATAAAAGCACTGGGATTTGTGTTAAGGTTCATCATATGATAGCATTATTCCAATAATTTATACAACTTGAAAAACTGCATACATGTGGAGATTTATAATTCCCTTTCAAATTAAGGATTCAGATAATAACAGTGAAAATGCCAGAGTAGGAAATTCCAAGAGCCCATCCCTCCACAAGAGTGAATAAATGAGCCCATCTCTCATTTACTTTATTGGAAATCAGGAAATTAATCAAAGGTTTATAGCAACCAGGTCAATGTTTAACCAAGATAAAGGTGGCTGAATATTGGAAGGAGAGCATTGTGACACAATCTGTCCCCTAAGCTAACTTAACTGAAACTTTAATTGTCATACACAATAAAGAATATAGACTTTAAAAATTAATTTAGAAAAGTCACTAAACGAATAAACAAAAGTAGACCTACCATTCAATCCAGCGGTCCCACTATTGGGTATCTACCCAAAGGAAAAGAAGTCATTTTATAAAAAAGACACAATTCACAATTGCACTAATTCACAATTATTGTAGCACAATTGACAGTTGCAAAGATCAGGAATCAACCTAAGTGCCCATTAACTGATGAGTGGAGAAAGGAAATGTGGTATACATATATACCATGGAGTACTATTTTTTCATAAAAAGGAATGAAATCATGTCTTTTGCAGCAACTTAGATGGAACTGGAGATCATCAACCTAAGTGAAGTATCTCAGGAACAGAAAAACAAAAACCACATATTCTCACAAATAAGTGGGAGCTTTATTAGGGATATATATGGTCATAAAGTGGTGTAATCAACATTGAACACTAAGAAGGAGGGAGGGGGTGAAAGAAAAAAATCTACCTATCGGGTACAACGTACACTATTCTGGTGATTGGTACACTGAAAGCCCTGACTTCAGTGTGATACAATTCATCTATGTTACAAAAAACACATGTACTCCCTAAATTTATTGAAATAAAAAAAAACTTGTTTTCCCTTTTCATCATCATTTTCTCGAGTGTACAGTGGAGTTTTCCAGCAGCTTTCAGATACATGATACTGCAACAACTGATGGCAGCAGCAGATGCAAGGATCCAGCTGTCTTCTATCAACTCAGACATTACATTTAAACATGTAAAATGTTGCTGTGCTTCTCACTAATTGCTTTTTGTTTTGGAAAATACAGTTATTTTTTCATAAAAAGGTTATATGTTAACATCTAATGGGTTTATGATTGTTGTTAAATGAATGAATAAATATTTTAAAAATTAAAAAAAGGTAACGATAAATAAATAAATAAATATAAAAGTCAGTATTACTATATTTTTGGTTAGAGACTCTTCTTTTTTTCTATATGATTAAAAAGACAACCGCATAAAGCAATAATTATAAATCTACCCTGACAGGCATCCACTGTA
Source organism: Lepilemur ruficaudatus (assembly GCA_963574885.1). Lineage (NCBI taxonomy): Eukaryota > Metazoa > Chordata > Mammalia > Primates > Lepilemuridae > Lepilemur > Lepilemur ruficaudatus. The sequence continues at coordinate 54,806 of CAUYRT010068446.1, forward strand.
TAAAGATGTAACTTGTGACAATAAAAACATGAAGGGGAAAAGACAGAGCTAAATAGGAGAAAAGCTTTTCTAAGGTATTTGAATTAAGTTGACATTAGTTTGAACTAGATTATTATAAATTAAGATGTTAATTATAATCCCCAGGAAAAGTTACTGAAATTATATAATAAATGAAATGAAAATGGAATCGAATTAGTAGAATAGAAAATATCTGTCTAACATAGAGAAGGCAGTAACAGAGAAATTTAAGCACAAAAATGATGTAAAATATGTAGGAAACAAATACTAAAATGGTACAGTTAAGTCCTTCCTTATCAGAAATTACATTATATGTCAATTGATTAAACTCTCCCATTGGAAGTCAGATGTCGGCAGAATGGTAAAAAACCAAAACAAAAACAAGAAAAACATGATACAACTATATGCTGAATACACAAAGAGGTTGAAAGTGAAAGAATGAGAAAAGGTACCATGAAAACAAATACCAAAATAGAGCTGGAGTGGCTATATCAAATCAAATAGACTTTAAGACAAAAACTGTTACCAGACACAAAGATTGAGACTATATGATGTTAAAAGATCAATTTATCAAGAAAATACAATAATTATAAACATACATTCACCTAACAATAGAACCCAAAAATGTGTGAAACAAAAACTGACAGAATAGAAAGGAAGTAGGAAAATAAGAGCAAACTAAACCCAAAGCAAGTATAAAGAAGTAAATAAAAAGATTACAATGCATAAAATGAAATAGAAATTAGAATAACAATTGAGACAATCAACAAAACCAAAAGTTAGTTCATTGAAACAACTAATAAAGTTGACAAACCTTTCACTGTATTGACCAAGAAAAACAGAGATAATATTCAAACCATTGTAATCAAGTATGAAGTGGAGACATTACTTCTGAGCTTACAGAATTAAAAAGAATTATAAAAGAAACATTTAAAGAAAAATTAAAACCAGTTTTTCTCAAATTCTTCTCAAAAATGGAGGAAGAGTGAATACTTTCTAACTCATTCTCAAGCCAGCATTACTGTGATATCAAAGCCAGGCAAAGATATCACAAGAAAACAAAACTACAGACCCATATCCCTTATGAAAACAGATTCAATAATCCTTAACAAAATACTAGCAAACCAAATCTAGCAGCATATTAAAATAGTTCTGCAACATGAACAAGTGAGATTTATCCTAGTGATGCAAGGGTAGTTTAGCATATGAAAATTGATCAATATAGTCTACCATATTAAAAGAATTAAGGAAAAAACACTACCATCTTACTTAAGACAGAGTAAGCATTTGACAAAATCTAACACTCTTTAATAATAATAATTTTAAAAAATTGAACAAACTGGGAACAGAAGGGAATTTCTTCAACCTGATAAAGGGCACCTATTAAAAAATCCAAAGCTTATGTGAATCAGCAAGATGGCAGAATAGGAAGTCCTAGCCCACAAAAATATCACATTTAACTATGATATACAGACCAAAATACCTTTATGAGAGGTCCAGAATCTAATTAGAAGTTGCAGTACCCCAAACAAGCATACAACCAAGAGTGGCTTCACTGAAATGGGTGAGAAAAACAATTTCGCTTTACTTGCATTAGTCCCTACCTCAAGACAGCACACCTTCACACCAAAAGAGATCATCTCAGCCCACGACTTCTCCCACAGGGAAAAGAGAGAGTAGAGTGGTCATTCAATATCTCACCTTTTAGGGTACTAGCTGAGGGGCCTGTTTCTGTCCTGCCTCCTCAGAGGACTGTGGGAAATGGCATAATTTAAATGCCTGGGGCAGTTAAGTGCAAAGAAAAGGGGCGAGTGGTTTATTGCAGGCAGCATGGCTCTGCAAGATTGGAAGAAGAAACACAACTATTGTGATTTTTATTGTTACGATTTCTTTCTCATTTGGTCTTGAGTTCTCTCTGTCAAGAGTGGCCATAAGCCAAGATAGCCAATCTCCGGAAGAGTCCAGACTAGGGAGTAGCTAGGTTCAAGCATGTCAGTCAGAAAAGACATAATGAGGAGGTAAAACAAAATTGCATGAAATAGAAGAAATGTATTACTCACAAGCATCAGGGAGGTTGGAGTACTGCTGTGAGGCAGATGGGAAATCTAGAGGCAGCAGGGAGCTCAATTAGTGGGCGGGAAGCAGGAGAAAGTGAGAGGACTTGTGGGGCTATGCTTTTATTAAAGTCCATGGGCATTATTCCTTAAGCCTTCCCATGAGGGTTCTGAATTGGGTGGTTTAAAGAAAACACTAGTGAAGGGGGGACTTTATTTGCATGACTCTGGTTTTGACCATTAGATTTTATCATGGTCAGAAGCTATGGCATATGCTAAGTTTTGGGTCAGTGAGATGAGGAGCAAGCAGGCTACATCACAAACAACCACATAGAGAGAGGCAAGGAAGTAATAAAGATTAGAGCAGAAATAAAAAGAACAGAAAAATAGAAAAAATTCAACAAAACCACGAGCTGGATTTTTTAAAAGAAAATTTACAAAACTAGCTAGGAAAGAAAACGCAAATAGAATCAGAAATAAAAGAAGAGGCATCACAATACTGTATTGTGCACTTAAAAATTTTAAGAGGGTAGGTCTCGTGTTATGTGTTTTTACCACAATAAAAGGGGGGAGCATGAAGAAATTTTTGGAGATGACATATATATTTATTACCTTGATTGTGATGATGGTTTCATGGGTGTATGCATATGTCCACACTCATCAAGTAGTATATATTAAATATTTGCAGTTTTTGTGTATCAATTAGACCTCAATAAATATGTTTAAAAAATCCAAACCTAACATCATACTTAATTATGAAAGACTAAAATCTTTCCCCCTAAAATCAGGAACTATATAAGAATGTCTGCTCTCACCACTCTTATTCAATATTATACTAGAGGTTCTAGCCAGAGCAATTAGGCAGGAAAAAGATAAAACTCATCCAAATTAGAAAGAAAGATGTAAAACCATCTCTATTTGCAGATTACATGATCTAATATCTAGAACACCCTAAAAAGTCCACACAAAAAAAAACCCATTAGATCTAATAAATGAATTCATCAAAGTCTCAGGATACAAGATAAACATGCAAAAATCAGTTGTATTTCTATACACTAGAAATAAACATACTGAAAAGTAAATTAAGAAAATTATTTTATTTATAAAAACATCAAAAAGAATAAAACACTTAGAAATAAATTTAACCAAGGAGGTGCAAGATTTAAACTGAAAATTGCAAAATATTGTTGACAGAAATTAAAGAATACCTAAATAAATGGAAAGACATCTCATGGTCATGGACTAGAACATTTAATATTGTTAAGATGGTAATACTACTCATCTGAGCCTAAAGATTCAATATAATCCCTACAAATTTTCCAACTGCCTTTTTGCAGAGATAGATAAGCAGATCCTAAAATTCATATTGAATTGCCAGAAACTCCCAATAACCAAAACAATCTTGGAAAAGAAAAGTTGGAGAACTCACACTTTCATATTTCAAGCTTACTATAAAGCTACAGTAATCAAAACACTGAGGTATTGGCATAAGGAAAGCTATATAGATGATCAAATAGAATTGAGAGTCCAGAAATAAACCCATACATCTATTGCCAATTGATTTACAACAATGGTACCAAGATCCTTCAAGGGGGAAAGAAGTATCTTTTCAACAAATGATACTAGGACAATTGAATATTCACATGCCAGAAAATGAAGTTGGACCCTTACTTCACATCATATTTATTAGTCAGCGTTCTCCAGAGAAACAGAACTACTATGATGTATACATATGTATATAGAAAGAGATTTATTATAAAGAGTTGGGTCATGAGATTATGGAAGCTGACAAATTTCAAGATCTGCAGGGTGAGTCAGCAATCTGGACACCCAAGATGATGGTGTAGTTGCTGTCTGAGTCTGAAGACATGATAACCAGAAGAAAAGATAGTGTAGGTCCATTCTGAAGGCTGAAAGGCTCTAGACCCAGGAAGAGCCAATGTTTCAGTTAGAGTCTAAAGGCAGGTAAAAGCCTGTGCCTCAGTTCAAAGGCAGGCAGGCAGGATGAATTCTCTCTCATTCAGGGGAGGGTCAGTCTGTTTTTCTCTTTGAGCCTTCAACTGATGGGATGAGATCTACTCACATTAGAGAGGGCAATTTGCTTTATTCAGTTAACTGATTTAAATGTTAATCTCATCCAAAAACACCCCCACATAAACACCCAGAATAATGTTTGACCAAATATCTGGGCACTCTGTGGCTTAGTCAAATTGACTCATAAAATTAACCATCACACCACATAAATCAAAATAGATCAAAGAATTAAATGTAAGAACTAAAATGATAAAACTCTTAGAAGAATATAAGTGTACGCCCGGCGCGGTGGCTCACGCCTGTAATCCTAGCACTCTGGGAGGCCGAGGCGGGCAGATCGTTTGAGCTCAGGAGTTCGAGACCAGCCTGAGCAAGAGTGAGACCCCGTCTCTACTATAAATAGGAAGAAATTAATTGGCCAACTAAAAATATATAGAAAAAATTAGCCGGGCATGGTGGCTCATGCCTGTAGTCCCAGCTACTTGGGAGGCTGAGGAAGGAGGATCACTTGAGCCCAGGAGTTGGAGGTTGCTGTGAGCTACGCTGATGCCATGGCACTCTAGCCAGGGCAGAGTGAGACTCTGTCTCAAAAAAAAAAAAAAAAAGATTATAAGTGTAAATATCTGTGACCTTGGATTTGGCAATCAACTCTTTAATATGACACCAAAAGCATAAGCAACAAAATACCAAAATAGATAAATGGGATTTCATCAAAATTAAAAACTTTTGGTCATCAAAAGACATTATGAAGAAAGTTAAAAGGCAACCCATAGAATGTGAAAAATATTTACAAATCATATATCCAATAAAGGTCTAGTATCCAGAATATATAAAAGCATACTTAACCACAAAAAGCTAAAAAGCCCAATTTAAAACTGGGCAAAAGATTTGAGTAGACATTTGAGTAGACATTGGAAGATACACTAACGGCCAACGAGCATATAACATCATTAGTCATTTGGGAAACGCAAAGGAAAACCACAATGAGATACCATTTCACACCCACTAGAATGGCTACAATTCTTCAAAATAAAATTAACAAGTGTTAGTGAGGATGTGGAGAAATTGGAATTCTCATACATTGCTGGTGGAAATATAAAATAATATAGTCACTGTGGAAAACAGTTGGATAATTCCTCAAAATGTTAAACATACATCTCCAAGTGATGGAAAAAAATGTTAAACATACAATAACCACACAACCCAGAAATTCCACTCTAAAGTATATACCCAAGAGAAATGAAAACATATGTCCACACAAAAATCTGTGCATGACTCTTCATAGCAGCATTGTTTTAATAGCCAAAACGTAGAAACAACCTAATGTCCATCAACTGATGAATGGATAAACAAAATGTCCATGCAATGAAATATTATTTAGCCATAAAAAGGAATGGAGTACTGATATATACTACAACATTGGTGAACCTTAAAGTCATTATGCTAAGTGAAAGAGGCCAGACGCAAAAAGCCACATATTGCATGGTTCCATTTATATTAAATGTCCAGAATAGGCGAGTTCATAGGTAGTGACAGCAGACTGGTGGCTGCCAGGGGGCTGGTAGAAGGGGAAAAAGGGAGTGACTGCTTAGTTGTATGGGTTTCTTTCGGAGGGGATCAAAATATTCTGGAATTAGATAGTGTTGGTGATTGTACAACATGTGAATGCACTCGCAGCCACTGAATTGTATACTTTATTTTTTTTTTAATTTTAGGGTTTTTTTATTTCAGAATATGATGGGGGTACAAATAATATGGTTACATGGATTGCTTTTGTACTGCTTGAGACAAAGTTGTAAGTGTGCCAGTCTCCTACGTAAGTGTACATTGTACCAGTTAGATATGATTTCTCCCATTCCCCTTCTCCCCCCTGCCACCTGTTTGATTTCCATTGAGTTTTAATTTGTAAATGAATTGTATACTTTAATATGGATAAAATGGAGAATTTTATGTTATATAACTCTTACCTCAATAAAAATTTAAAAATTCAGATAATTCTTATAGTTATACAGCCAAGTTAGTAGACTTTCTGGGGGAGCTTATAAAATATGCAGAGGGTGGATCATCATCCACAAAGCATGTCAATCATCTAGGACAGGCATTGGCAATCTGCAGCCTACAGGCCAAATCTCACCAGTGGCCTGTTTTCATAAGGCCTGTAAACCCAAATTGGTTTTTTGGTTTTTTTAAATATTTTTAAAAGTGGTTTAAAAGTGGGCCGGGCACGGTGGCTCACGCCTGTAATCCTAGCACTCTGGGAGGCTGAGGCGGGTGGATCGCTCAAGGTCAGGAGTTTGAAACCAGCCTGAGCAAGAGCAAGACCGCATCTCTACTAAAAATAGAAAGAAATTAGCTGGACAACTAAAAATAGATAGAGAAAATTAGCCGGGCATGGTGGCGCATGCCTGTAGTCCTGCTACTCGGGAGGCTGAGGCAGCAGGATTGCTTGAGCCCAGGAGTTTGAGGTTGCTGTGAGCTAGGCTGACGCCACGGCACTCTAGCCTGGGCAACAGAGTGAGACTCTGTCTGGAAAAAAAAAAAAGTGGTTAAAAGCAACAAGATCAAAGAAGGCTATGTGACAGAGAACTTTTAAGGGCAACAAAGCCTGAAATATTTACCATCTGCACTTTCCTGGAAAAGATTATTGGCACTTACCTATGGTGATGATGAACAATAAGCCCTTACACTTATAGTATACATTTCAGTTCATATGGCACATACATCCATTTTTCTCTCCGCTGACTTTCAAAACAACCTTGTGAGGTAGATGAGGTGTTATTCCTCTATATGGTGGGAGGGGGGACTTGGTGAGGTTAAGCCACTCATACCCTTGCTGTGTCACTTGCTAGAACTCAGATGACCTGAATGCTATTCCGTGTTTTACACCTGCAGCCCGCTGCCTCTCCCAACACGTTGGAAGAACAACTACAGGCTCTGTGAAAATGCAATATGATTTCGACTTAACAGATCAACCCAAGGTTGAGAAAAAGGCCAAGGGAGCTTTCGCTAACTCTTGCTGGGATCTCTCTTTCAGTTTTATATCTCCTCCGGCAATGGTCATATATTTTTCTAAATGAAATGCCACCCATATTGAAAGGCTCAGGAACTGTCAGGCCAAAATCTTTCAAGTGCCATAGAGTTGGACAGTTTGCTATATTTCAAGCACATCAGGGCAAACAATATAATAAAAATTGACTCGTTTGTGATATGTCCCTTTATAGGAGCTGTGACATTCACTCCTTCTCCTAACATCCTGCAACTGACCTTCAGCTTCAGCTGTCTTCTGGACAACATATCACTCAGTTGATATTCTGTCTTCCCACCAATTTACTAGGCGTCAGATTTCCCTAGGCTGAGGGAGCTCTGCAATATGCGTGTTGGAAGGGGGCAGGTTGCAATTGATACAATTATCTCCTAACATCCCTTCATTCTGGCCTTTGGTGCATAAGAAAAGTCCCTTGGCATCGGAATGGCCAATCAGCAGCTTCAAAGATTGGCTCCCCACCTTGAGGTCATTATTCTCTCCCTCCACCCTCCATCCCACATGTGCCTGGCTTAGTACAATTTCATGGACCACTCATACCTGATCTGTAATCGTCTCCAGTTTTGGAGGATAGTCTTATATGAAGGGGAAGGAGCACTGCATGCACTGTTGATTCAGGTGCTCAAGGGCTATGAAGTAAATGGCTGCTCCTACCGGAATCACTGTAATAGAATTGTGGGGGATTTATAATTATATCCTTCCATACAATTCAGTTAATTAATCAGCTCTTCCCACACACTGCCATTAGGTTCCTCTCATTAGGTAGGCCATTTTACTCACAGCGTGGAGCTCCTCCATTCAGTTTTCTTCCTGCCCTTTTCTTGGGGCTCCTTTTTGCTCAGGGACTAGCATAACCTCTCCCCAGGTGCTCATTTTAAAATTTCAGGTATTTCCCGTCTTTAGGGCCCCCAGATAGATGCCAAATTACTGGTTAAGGTTCTTGTGTTTTGAATTTAATCTACATGGCCAAACAGCCCTGACTTTTAAGAAGCAACTTCAATTCTGCCACCTGCATTTCAATTGCATCCATAGATTGGATGTTAGCATAATTTTGTGCACCTGTTAGGGGAAAGCACTTAAAACCCTTTCCTCACCTTCACTACTGGGCCCTGATCTCCTTGCCTGTAACACTCCAGATTCTACGAGTCCTTTGGGAACAAACTATTATTAGCCCCCTTTTTCTACCCAGGCAGCCCTAATACCTTGGAATTTTTGTTTTCTTCTTTTGCATGCAAAAACCTTGTCTTATGAGCATCACTAGTACACCTGGCAGCCCATTACATTACATTCCTGGCAGTTTAGGTCATCCATCTAGACCTCCTCCTTATTGTCTTCTAAGTCTCCTTTTTCTTTCTGGGCTCAACTCCTTATGTTTTCAGTTCCTAACCTAAGAATCCTAGGTGTACCTTCCTCATCCAATGCTCCTGCCTCTGTTGGGGGCTTGAGATTGAAATGTCCTCCAAATGATTTTGCCCTCTCAAAATTCTCCCAAGTCAGTGATGTTGTTCTGTCTTGCTCGGGCTTCAGCAGAAATAGTCTTCTTGGTTCACCGTAAGCAAAAAGCATAACTCCTGACAGAGTATTCCAGGGGGACTCCATTCACATATTTGTCCTAAGATTTATTTAAGGAAAATTCCACGCACAGAACCTCATAGGGCACACAGATTATGATATGGTAGAATTGTAATTTCACCTATATTGCTACAAAGCCCGTACCTGGCAGAGAGGAGCTGAGAACGAGACCAGGTTGCTGTGTGGTTTCTCTGTAGTGATTTATCAAGAAGGGAAAGTAGATGCTCTGTGGACTACTTCCTGCTTAGCCCTTTTCTCTTCCAAACTTCTGGATCTCAGGGAATTTAGGTGCAGTTTTCAGCACAGATTATTGACCTCTAGAAGTGAGCTGAAAGCTAATTATACCTTAATAATGAAAGCTTATTCTAAGCCATTTTGTGAACTACTCTTCTTCCCTCCTCATCTTCCAAGTACACAACTGGGATGAATTCTGCATTCTTTAGTTGAAAGGTCTCTTTTTAAAGAGGTACCATTTCCATGACCTGCTCCCACCATCTATAAACTAACTTTCTGGAGTATGTACTGGAACCTTAATTTGGTTTTCCACTCTCTGTGTATCAGTGTATCATTAGACTGGGTGCTGCCAGAGTAGCAGAGTTCAGTGATAGCGTTAAGCTTTCTGTTGCTGATGGGAATCTTGGTTTCTATGTTTAATTATCCTGTGACAGGCTAGTGATCTTTTTAAAATGTAAATCAAAACATCACTCTCCTACTGAAAACCCTCCAGTGGCTTTCCATTGTACTTTGAAGAAATTTCAAACAACTTTCCATGGCTTACAAAGTCCTAAAGGACCTGGCCTCTGCCCACCTTTCTGATATCATCTTGCACCATGCCCTCAGTACTCACATATTCTTCTGCCCCACAGAACATTCTGTTTTTATAACCACATATTTCTACCTCGGGAACTTTGCAGCTGCTATTCCTTCTGCCTGGCACATTCTTTCCCCAATCCTTGCACAGCTGGCTCCTTCTCATCAGATATCAGATCAAATGTCACTCTCTCGAAAAGGCTTTCCCTGACCACTCAATCCAAAAGAAAATAACTTTTTCTCCAATTCACTCAGTTTCATGTCACCTTGTTTTATTTTCTTCACAATAGTTGCCACAATTGAGAAATGATTTTAAGTGTCTATATGCATATCGTCTGTCCTCCCCAAGTAGAATATAAGTTCCATGAGAGTACAGATCTTGTGTATCTTGCTCATTACTGTGTTCCCAGTGCTGGGCACACAGTAGATGCTCAACAAATATTTACTGAATTGATGAATGGATGGCACATGACATTAGTTCCTAGCTTACTGTCAACTTTGCTAAATGACTCAAGACTATGGTTTTTGAAATACAACAGTTCCTGAATGTTTGGCTATAGGACTTTGGATAATTCATTTATTCAAGCATTTACTGAGGGTCAGGCACTATGCTAAACTCTGATAATATAAAAATAAATAAGAGTATAGCCTCTGCCCTCAAGAATGTATAGTCTAGTGGGGAAAATGGACATATACATATTGTAGTACAGTGGAGTAAGGGCTATAATAGCAGTTTAAATTGTGTTGTGGTAACACTAAGGAGAAGAAGTCCATCTCTTTGGTGTCACAGTAGAGATGGTGGTGGTTCAAGGAAGGAGTCTTAGAGGAAGTGATAGGTATTTGAGCTGGATCTTGAAGAATGAACAAGTTCATTGGGAAATGGGTGCAGGAAGACATTCTAGATTGTGGAATATGGGAAAGAGAAAGAGCATGGACTATTCTGGGGATGGTAAGTTGAAGGATGTGCTGCAACACAGAACAATTGTGGAGGATCAAGCTGGCAGAAATCTGTTGACTAGAAAGTAGCTCCCATCTCTACAGGAAGGGGACAGCTGTATGATATTCCCTGTAAACACCTCATCCTCTCCCACAAAAAGTAAATAAAGTTGCCATCTGAGAGGCAAACTGGTAAAATCCACGTTCAGGGGATATGGTTACACATCAATGGAAATTAACCAAGAAGTTGTCTGTAAACGTGTGGCTGGAAATTTTGAGAACTCTCAAAATTCTGCTCAAGGTGATCTAGGACAAATCTTAAGGAGGCAAAACTGAAATGCAATTGCAATTTTGTGAGTGGAAACCAAATTAATTGTACTATACACTCCTTGGAGTGAATCGAAGGTAGTTGGCCAGCTAAACGCAAAGAAATGACAGTTACCAGCCAAGCTCCACTCAGGAGAATGATCTTGGCCAAGTGAACCCAACATTATGGGTGTCTTGGCACGGCCGGCTCTGTAGTTGATGAGAGTGCTTCCAGTTGTCTAAGCGGAAAGACCACTCTTAAGATCAACTAACTCTCTTTGTTCTGATTTTATGCTCACCAAGCAATCTTTTGATAATTTATTTGGCTCCCCATACAACTTGCTTGCAGGGAAAGAATGCACTGATCTGCCTACTCAAGCATTTTGGCCTGCTTAACAATTTTATTTCTCATTGTAAATTAATAAATTGGCATCCTGGCAAATATATATATTAATATATATATATTCTTTTCTGGTTATATATATATAAAATCAGAATGCCAATATATATATATATATGGGGGTAGGCAGATATAAATATATAAATGTAAATGTTTTAAAAATTCTCTATATATCAAGCAGGCATGTGAGCCTGCTGAAGTTGACTTTGCCTTATTGAATTTACTCAGTCCAGACTCTGGTCTTTATTTAGCCTTGCAGCGCAGAAAGCTAGTTTTGTCCCTGCACTGAGAATCCAGCCATCTCCTGTAAGGTTTTTGGAAGCAACCAACTGGCATTGCCCAGGTGACAGAGGCCTCTGCATCGCTGTGTCCTGCAGTCCAAAGTTTACTAAAGGGGTAGCATTCATTCTTCTATGTTTGTTTTCAAATGTGCCATACATATTGAGGAGTTCAATTTGAGGCAGAATAAGAATTGCTGTAAAAAGGTGTGTGGACAGAACATATTCTTGTTTCATTTCATTTTTTTTTTTTTTACTTTCGGTTCCCAAAAGCAGACCCTGGGAAAAGGATCTGGACACAGGTGGTTTACTGGGGAGGTGATCTCAGGAAGCACAAGAAGGAAATGGGGAAATTGAGATAAAGAAGGGAGAAAAGTTTATAACGACTGTGTTAATAAGCAGGTGACTGTGTGGGCAGCGGGGACTCAGTCCTTCTGGGGACTCTGAGAAACTGTGTGGAACAGTCTTAGAGTAGTCCCACTGGAGAATGGAGAGTCTGTGGTATTTATCCATGGACTTCCATCCCCATTGGTGGAAGCTTAGCTGCAGTGGCATTCACGATCCTGCACTTCCAGGTTGCATCTGGCTGTAGAAAAGCAAGCTTCTGCTGTACCCGAGAAAGCCCTCAGGCAAAGAAGAGAGACAGAGCCAGTTGAGGTGAGAAAGAGCATGGACTATTCTGGGGATGGTAAGTTGAAGGATGTGCTGCAACACAGAGCAATTGTGGAAGATCAAGCTGGCAGAAATCTGTTGACCTGAAAGTAGTTCCCATCTCAACAGGAAGGGGACAGCTGTATGATGTTCCCTATATACACTTTATCCCCTCCCACAAAAAGTAAATAAAGTTGCCATCTGAGAGGCAAGCTAGTAAAATCCACGTACAGGGGTTATGGTTACACATAAATGGTTGCTGGAAGCTGCAGGAGCAGGTGAAATCAGTGGGCCAGGGGAACATGGGGGTGGGCAGCAACAGCATTCATTGACCTTGAGACCCCAATAGACAAATGAGCAAAGAACATGAACCAACAAAATGTACACAAAAAATAAAAATGGCCAACGATTATATTTTTAAACATTTAACTTTGGTAGTAATCGATGAACTGGAAATAAAAATGGGATGCTATCTTTCATGTCTATCAAATTGGCAAAGGCCTATTATTTTATTTAATAAAAAGCCATGTATTCGATTAGGGTACACGCTCATTCACTGCAGGTAAGATTGGAAGTTGGTACAACTTTTCTGAGAAATAGTTTTTCAGTATAACAAGCCATCAAGTCATGCTTTCAAATATTCAATGGCACTGAATGTTCGTTATATAATATTAAAAAGCATAATACAAAACTATACACACAGTATGATCCCAATTATTTTTTTCAATACGAAGATGATATAGATTGTAAGACATTGGTTTAGTAATAGTTTTGAGAGAAAGAAACACTATATGTAACATTTTATTCTGCTGATAGTTACATACATATCCATATGATTATACACCACTTTCTTCTTCAATAATACCAGCAAAAGTAGAGTCTAAGCTTTTTTTACATTTCAGAGTCTAAAGATTCTTTTAAATTACCTTTGACCATGGGCAGTGATGCAGACTACTATGGTGATGTGGCTGCATTTCATAGCTCCAGCTTGTGATGATGTGACAAGATCAAAGCATGTAGAATAATCCCAGGGGTTCATCTCCATTTCCTATTTGGTTAAACTCATAGTTAATATTTTTTTCTTTTCTTTGTCTTGTTTTTCAATTCAATTACATTAGCCAGAAATCAATCAGTTTCTCTTGAAAGTCACCCAGAAGCTTTTGATAGATAGATGTTCAGTGCCTGAGTGACAGTCCCTCACAATACATGAAATGGTCACACCAACATTTCCTAGCTTTGAAAATTTTATGATCTATTCAAAGAGATTGGGCAATTTCTACTGCCTTTAATTACATTGTCTAGCGTGTGACAGGCAATCTTCTGCAGACACAATAATTTTTCATTTCAATGATGCATCATAGTGTAATTTTTAGAAGACATTTTAAGTAACAATTAGTGGGAAAGCCAAATTTAAGTTAAAAATTTAACCATGAGTGGTCCTACCAGTGCAAGGAACTCAACTGAAGTGACAATCAAATGTACAGATACCCTCTCAGTTCAGCTAAGTCTGCACGCACATGAACAATGACAACAATATCACAGTAGATTCCTCTGTCTGGCAATTTGCAAGTCACTTTCACATCAATGACAAGAGGCATCCTGATGTCAGAAATGAAGAATATGTGTGTTAGAATGCAGGACAATGATATGAAATATGTACACATATGTGTATACATGCACACACAAAGAAAAGACAAAAAGGAAATGCACCAAAATGCCTATAGCAGTTATCTCCGAGTGATGAAATGGCAAGTTGTGTATATTTTTGCTTATCTTCGGCTTTTAAACGTCTGTAATAAACTTTAATGCTGTTAAATTGTGAAAAATAATAAATTTTAAAAAGGACCGGTCTTTGGATTTTGCAGGCTGTTGCTCCCTATTGGGAGAAAAGAGGTTGAAACAGAGAAAAACAAACTTGAATCTGAGTCGGTTGGATACTTGGAGGACAATAGTAATCTTTGGTGGCCCAACAGAACAAATAACCAAGTACTCTCAACTCAGAGATTACTGAAAGGTGAAGAAACAAATCAGAAACTCCGAGGCTACATCTGTCATTCCAGCCCAGTGTCTGATTTGACAAGTCTCTTACCTCTTATATTTGTTTTCTCACCTATAAATGAGAGAATACCTGCTACCCTTCCTCTTCCGGGTAATGGCAAGAATGGGGTTTAAAACATACGCAAAAAACATTGGTCAAATACTTCACAATCTTGATTGTACCCCCATAAGCAATGCAAATGTCTTAGGAGAATCTCACCAGAAAATTTCTTCAGGGCGTGTGTGTGTGTGTGTGTGTGCGTGTGCGTGTGCGTGTGTGTATGTGTGTGTGTGTTTAGTGAGAGAGAGAGAGAGAGAGAGAGAGAGAGAGAGAGAGAGAGAGAGAAGACAGCCATGGCACTCACAGGCTGTTCCTGGGGCTCGAGGGAAATGCCAGGGCTTGTGTAATTTGTCACTGGGCACAGGCAAATGAATTCTATACTGGTAGTCCTTGGGGACATTATCCAGCAGCAACAACTTAATTTCAGCTAATTAATGTGGCCCCAGTTGCCTTCTACCTGTTGATGGGGAGAAGTGCCTGGGGAATTTTCTCTACGTCACACACTCCTGCTAAATCTTACTCCCAGGCCTGACTCCCGAAGCAAAGTGGGTGACAGGAAGATGAGGCTATCAGTGAGGAGGAGCTCAGGCTACAGGCAGCAGAGCTGCAGTGTGATGTGATGTGAAGTGGCAGAGCTCACAGCATCTCGCCCATGCAGCCTGCAGGAAATATGTGTTGGAGAGTTGCAATACCTTTGTTCATTTAATCTTCCCAGTAGCCCGAGGTAGTGCACACTGGTGTTTGGAGGGGTCTGGACTGCTTGGTTTATGCCTAGCACAGCATAAACAATTGAAAAGCAGTAGCTGCTATTGTTCTCATCACCATCATCATTACTGCAACAACAGAAAGGGCCCGCTAATCAAAACCTCTTCCATTCCGCTCTCCAGGCAGGATTTCCACCATCACCCCATTCCTCCCGTCTGCACTGTCCTTCTCTGGGGCGCTAAAATTACTCCTTTGAGCTAAAACAGTGAAGACCTATTATGATGCAGGTGTTTTGGGGGAGACGAACTGCCTCAAGCCTTTCTCATCCATCAATAACTTTCCAGAGTAAGGGCAGCTAGGGTGGGGGTCTGGAGAACTATGTGACTGCAGAAGGAGGGGCTGGGAGATGAGGTTACTGGGGTCTGAGCCTTGTAAGGCCGCCTCAGATAAGACCAACCTGCAGTGTAGAGAGTAGGGCAGTGGCGGGGACTGAACCAAGACTGCAACCCAGGCTGGCTCACTGCCCAGGCCCATAGGGATTAGGGGCGAGAGAAAGGAAAATAGCGTAAAGCAGGAGAAGCCTCACACTCAAAGCCAAGAGACCCCAGCTTTTGAGAGGGAGAGTTGATCCAGACTGGTAGAAGGAATATAATTTTCCCTTTCCTTGGCTCTCCAACGTCATGAGGGGAGGCCCGAGGAAGTGTGTGTGTGCAACCGGGTGGGGAGGGAGGCTGAGACTCACTAGCAGCAAGCTGGACGCTGCTTTGGACAAGCCAGCAGGACACAATAATTGATTGCCTTCTTGCTGCAAAATCAAAATGGCTTTTGATGTTCAGCCATTCATTGCCATAACTGGAATAATAACACAATTCATTTTAGCTGCAGCCCTGCAAATGGATAGCTTTAATAATGGCTAATTTGGGATGATGAATGTGCCATTTGGGGGTGACATTAGTGCTGAATAAGGAGAAGGGCGTGCGAGAGACAAAGGGAGGAAAGGATGAGCTATACAAGACTAGCCATGTTTGCTAACTTCTGAGGCTGCCAGCCCTTCAATTCCACTCCACGAGTATTGATTTAGCAAGTACCTACTCCCTACCTAGCACTGGGCTGAGGGCTGGGGAAGATTCTGAAGAGAAATATAATTAGGGTGACCATATGTCCTGGTTTCCCAGGGACAGTCCTGGTTTATGATGCAACCTGGTGCAATTATTAACAGCACCCCTGTCTCACTCTCAAAAGTGTCTTCGTTTGGATGATAAGTTACATTGTCATTCTGTGTGGATCACTCTCTGCTTTTCGTGAGAACACAGCTTTTCTGGGAAGACAAGTCTTATTTATGCACGTGGAGCAATTAAAGCACATCAGGAGACACTGTGTAAACAATAGATGAACCAAATAAGCTCAAGCACACAAATCAATGTTTACAATTTCAAAATTGGCGACAGGTATGGATTTAAATACATTGAAGAGAACTTTCATATGCATGGGAATAAACCCCAATATACTATCTCACTTGATCTTCACAACAACCCTTATGTTACCCCCATCTTGTAGATGAGGAACCAGAGGCTCAGAGAAAAGAGTTACTTGCTCAAGGTCACAGAGCTAATAAGTGATGGAGTCAAGATTTGAATCCAGGACTCTCGTAACTTAAAGCCAACTATATATCTCCTCTAGAACAGATATTAGTGCTGCCTGGAGTGATCAAGGAAGCCAATGGAGGAAGTGAACTGTTTCCAAGGAGTGAATGTACAAGTAAAAGTGACTAGAGTTAACAGCTGGGTATGGTGGCTCATGCCAATAATCCCAGCACCTTGGGAGGCCAAGGTGGGAGGATCACTTGAACCCAGAGTTTGAGGGCTATGATCCTGCCACTGCACTCCAGCCTAGGTGACACAGTGAGAACCTGTCTCTAAAACAAAAATTGAATAAAGTTTAAACAATGAAAGATGTAAAGTTAAGAAGAGACAGTAAAGAAATTAAGTGAGGTGGGGTTAATCAGGGATGATTTGCAAAGGAGGTGAGTTCATGCACTAGGTTTGAAACTACTGATGAATATCGATGAACAGATCAAAGAAAGGGCTTTCACATGCGTAGGAATGATAAATTTTGAAATCAGGGGGCTATTTCCTGGAAATGGTCAAGTGGATGGGAATGAGGTAAACAGGAGACGACAATCATTTGTAAGGGTTTATTTCTTAAACACAGTAGTAAATGAATGGGCGTTCATCATCCTATTCCATATACTTTATATATCTGAATATTTCATGATAAAATATTTTTAAAAGAGAGAGAGATTGGTCTTTCGAGATGGGGGAACTGTGGTAAGCAGGACATAGAAGCAAGGAGAATACACATCTGTTCTGGAGATGTTTCAACCAGAACCCTCACGTCTGGATGGAGCACTCAGAGTCTTCCGCAGAGTGATCTGCTGCCATTTCTTCCTCCCTAAGCAGACTGCATGTTGAAAGCCTTCTTAGGCCCTCACTCTTATTTGACTCAAGGCTCAGGACCTCTAGAAATGCCCATTTCCTGCCTTCTTCTAAGATGTGCTCGTGGGGTCCGTCCGTCTTGCTTGCTGCCAGACACTGAATGCCGCCCTAAGTATCAGCGTGTTTGCTACTTGTGGGCTTTGGTGTTTAAACAAAAGCTTTGTGCCCTGCAAAGTGATTGGTCTCCTGACTGGCAGCTGAGGTCTGGGGGCCCCCTCCAAGGCCCTCTCCAGCTCCCCACGGCAGAGGCAACCCTGAGGAGCCAAGTGAGCTGCTGAGGTTCAGGGCTTGGCCTCCCCCAGGCCTTGCGGCCACTGCGTGACAATAAACAAAAGCAGCAAATGAATCCATGCCAATCCCATCACTGTGGCTCCACAGGGCCATAAAAAAGCCGTAACTTGAGGTCCTACGTGTGTCACCACCAAACAGGGCTTCAGCAGCAGTTGGCACGTTTGTGAAGGAGGATCCCAGTGAACAGATCCTGTCAGCACAGCCTGGGTGCCAGCTGTAACACCCCGGGTTTTGCTGCAAAATAAGGTTCAGGGAAGGGCTTTGGCAGGGTGTGGTGGAACCCTCCGAGAACCCCAGCGTGCCTCTTTCTGGAGCCAGAACTTTAGACCTCCAGGCCAGCCTCGCCCTGGGCCAGTGCCTGGGTCTGAAGCGCTGCACTGTCTACATTATCTTTTTAATTTCAGGTTGTCCCTTCTCCTGGTCCAAGCTGAGTTCCCTTAGCTGCTCTCCCAGG